>PUFA01000723.1:0-100083 GCA_003508835.1 Eonycteris spelaea | reverse complement strand
ACAGTAAAAGAAGAAAAATAGACTCGTGTGTTCAAACAGGATGAAGAATGGGGTTTAGAGCTCAAAACTCTGTACCTTTTCATTTCGGGTCTGCTTAATTTTGGGTCTGCGTACCCCTGGCAGACCAGCTGGCTGAATTAAGAGTTTGTTTCCTATAACTCACTGATTTCTGGTGGTCCGTGTGTCTATTGGGGGCTGGCGGCTACAACAGTGTAAATATTAGTATTCCAGGGTAAAACGTGTTTTGGTTATTGGGTCTTTTAGGAAAAGCACACATCAAAAAATTCATATCACACGCTGTTTTTTCAAACGCGGTATATACTTCAAGTCAAATGGCAAACTAGGTAACCGCTGTGCTCGCCTCTCCCATAACCCCATCAAAATTACAACGAAATTACAGAATCACCATCGTTGAGAAGACTAGTTGAACAGGATTTCCATAACTAAGGATATAAAGAAAAAGCTACTTCGGGACTTGTAGGAGAGGCAGAGAAATGGAACAGGGAGGTCCCAAACGCATGGTGTGGTGATTAAGAATCAGAAGGGATGTCTTGGCTGAGGTACAAGGTATCCCATTCCCACACCGGGCTTCCCAGCCCAGAGCACCAGTGCTGGCAAGAGGAGTCCCTATAGCATCGGTGGGTGAAAACCAGAGGGGATTGCATTCAAGTGAGTCAGAGGATTGCTGGTGGCCTAGGTGCTCCTGTTCTAAAGCCCTCACATGGACTCGCTCCCTCACAAACTCACTCATTCTGGTCTCCAGCAGAGGCGCAGCAGCTGAAAAAGTGACAAGGTCACACCAGGAAGAACTGAATGACTACCTTCAGAAGGAGGGCTAGAGGGACAGGGGTCAAGGGCAGCTCTTCCCGGGATAGAAGCACTGGCAGGAGCCATTGTTTCTTTATGGAAATCTCGTCCCACCCAGATGGCAGGTACAGGCAGGCACCAAATCTGAGCTCTCCTAACCTAAACACTGTTCACCACGCCCCTGGTGATTCCCTGAGTTCCCACCCAACTTGCCTGACCAGCTCAAACCTTCCATGGTCTTTTCCACACAAGTGGCCTGTCTCGCCTCACTCTGCAGACTTTCCCAAAATCTCTCAAATGTCCATAAATCCCAAACAAACAGCAGCTGGCCTCACCGTGCCCTGAACCTCTGCTAAGTGGTTCAAGCTGCACCCAGTCACAACTGGCATTGTAACGCCCATCAGTTGGTCACAAATCACATATATAACAGCCAGTCTTGGTTTGGAACGTAGCTTCAACTAAGCAGCCACAAACCCACTCCCAAGTGGTGGCTCATATCATAGTACCCACCAAAAGGTCCCAAGCCCAGCAACATAGCAGCCAGCCTCGTTTATAGGCACAGACATGCGTAAGCACCTCCCAGAACAGCACAAGGGCAATCAACTACACATCACTTTGTAGCTCCTATGTGGCGGCTCCAAGCCAGGCACAAGCAGCGGCTGACATTGATCTGCATCGGAGGCCCTCTCTGGAAGCTCCAGAGCCAACAAACCCTTTAGCCAGCTTTAGACACATCAGAGCACCACTCGTCCAACTCCCTATATCATACACTCGACGGGCAGACTCTCAGCTGGCACCAGAACCCCAAAAGTGACTCCTGCTTCATGGAGTCCATCCCCGAACAACAGTTTGTCCACTGTAGTCATGAACAGCCCTCACAGCCAGTCAGCCAGAAGATCAATCCCACTCACAAGGATACAGGGAACACACCTCAACATAATAAAAGCCATATATGGCAAACCGACAGCTAACATCATACTCAACGGTGAAAAGCTGAAAGCTTTTTTCTTTAAGATCAGAAACAAAACAAGGATGTTCACTTTCACCACTTCTATGCAATGTAGTATTGGAAGTCCTAACCACAACAAAGAAAAGAAATCAAAGATACCCAAATTGGAAAGGAAGCAGTAAAACTGTCATTATTTGCAGATGACACGATACTATAGAGAGAGAACCCTAAAGATTCCACCACAAACCCATTAGAAACTAATAAATGAATTCGGTAAACTAGTAGGATGCAAAATTAATATTCATAAATTGGTTTCATGTTTATACCAGTAACAAACTACCAGAAAGAAAAAAATAAGAGAATTCTATTTACATTTGCATCAAAAAGAAAAAAAACCTGGGAATAAAATTAACCAAAGAGGTAAAAGACCTATACACAGAAAACTATAACATTGAAGAACCTGAGGAAGATACAAATAAATGGGAAGTATAGTAGTGCTCACAGATAGGAAGAATTCACATTGTTGAAATGTCCACACTACCCAAAGCAATCTACAGATTCAATGTCATCCTTATCAAAATATCAATGACATTTTTCACAGAATGAGAACGAATAATCCCAAAGTTTATGATGAACCACAAAGGCCCATTAAACAAAGCAATCTTGAGGAAGAAAGAGAAAGTTGGAGGTATCATGCTACCTGATATCAATATATACTACAAGGCTATAGTAATGAAAGCAGCATGTTGCTAACATGAAAACAAGACATAGTTCAGGGAACAGAATACAGAGCCCAGAAACGAACCCACATCTACCTGGTTAATCGGTCTATGACAAAGAAGGCAAGAATATTCAATAGGTAAAGAGAGTCTCTTCAATAAATATTGTTGGAAAAAATGGGACCGATACATGCAAACAAATGAAACTGGACCACCTTTTTACACCACATACAAGAATAAATTCATAATAGTTTAAGACTTAAATGTAAGACCCAAACCATAACACTCCTAGAAAAAAAAAACAGAGACAGTAAATTCTCTGACATTGTTCTTAGTGATATTTTTCCTGATATATCTTCTCAGGAAAGAGAGGCAAAATAAAAAATAAACAAATGGGACTGCATCAAACTAAAGAGTTTTTGCACAGCCAAGGGATCCATCAGCAAAAGGAAAAGACAACTTACTGAGTGGGAGAAGACATTTGGCTATGATATATCTGATAAGGGGTTAATATCCAAAACATATGAGAACTCATAAAACACCACCAAAAAATAACCAAACAATTTAGTTTAAAAATGGGCAGGAGACCTTAATAAACATTTTCCCAAAGAGGACATACAGATGGTCAACAGACAGATGAAAGGATGTTCAATGTCACTAATAATCAAAGAAATGCAAACAGAACCACAATATGATATCATCTCACACCTGTCAGAATGGTATCATCAATCAATAAAAGAAACAACAAGTGTTGGCAAGGATGTGGAGAAAATGAACCCTCGTGCACTGTTGGTAGGACTGAAAATTGCTGCAGATACTATGGAAAACAGTTTGGAGGTTTCTTGAACAATTAGAATAGGACTACCTTATGACCCAGCAGTAGTCCTTCTGAGTATTTACCTGAAATAAAAACAAAACACTAATTCAAAAAGATGTATGCACCCCTGTGTTCACTTCAGCGCTATTTAAATAGCCAAGATATGGAATCAACCTAAGTGCCCATCAATAGCCGACTGGATAACAAGAAGTGGTAGATATATACAATGGACTATTACTCAGGTATAAAAAATATGTAAGGCTTACCATTTACAGTGACACGGATGGACCCAGAGAGTATTATGCTAAGTGAAATAAGTCAGAGGAAGAAAAACACCATGTTTTCACTTATATGTGGGATCTAAAGAACAAAATAAATGAACAAACAAAATAAAATAGACTCATAGATCAAAGAAATATTGGTGATGCCAGATGGGAGGGGGGTTGAGTGGGTGAGCGGAAAAGGTGAAGGAAATAATAAGTTGAAGTGGATAGTTACAAAATAATCATGGGGATGTGAAGTACGTGCATGGGGAATACAGATATTTTATAACTATCCATAATAGGGGGTGTCATGTCATAAATTATGTAAATGTCTAAGACTAATGCTGTCACCTGAAACTAATACACATATAATAATGAATGTCAACTCTAATTGAAAAAAAATTTTTAGAAAGTCTAAAGGAAATTTGTGATATTTCAAGAACACTGTCTTTTTATCTGAGATGCATCGTCCAAAGTCTGGATGTTACTGAGGCTGTGTGAAAATCCCTAGAACACACATGCAATATCCAAAAGCTGACAAATGACTTTACAGATAATAGCAGTTAAAATCACTATTACATGAATAACTGATAGATTGTAAGCATGTACCAACCACTATTGCCCTTGCATAATTTTATGCATTTTGGCATTGGCAGGCATTTGGCATTTTGAAGATTTACTACATGTACTAAACATGTACTAATTTTTTAAAAATTCTTTCCTTGAATAATAAATCACTGCTAACTTCCCACTTTAGTAGTGTGTTGAAGACAGAATGGATCCTAAAACGGAAGACAGGAAACTGCTCTGGTATTTGAAGAAACAAGGTCAAAAGGAACCACCGTATCTGCTCAACATTTCCCACTGTGCACCAATAGAAGTACGCCATTTCAAACATTTTCAATGGTATATAACCTTAGTTTTCAAAACAGATGAAAATAAATGTTTCTTACCATTTGTAGCATCACAATCATGCTCATAAAGACGCGATCGCCACAGCCATTTACCTGCAGTATGCTTTCTGGGATAAAGATCAATTTATCCCAGACATCATAAATGCGGCCTAAGAATAAGGGATGGCAAAGAATTATAAACACACACACACACACACACACAGAGTTTAAAAATTATAATTTACAAGAGAGGTCCCAGGAGGTCCTAGGAGAGACCTCATAACCGCGTAAGTAGGGGACGGATCGGAAGGATACGACGTGACGGCGCCCGCATGCAGCCCACTTATAGACCTGGACGAGCGCACAGCAGACGAAAGGGAGACGTAAACCGAGGGAAAGGGAACATGGAGCATGCCTGCTGATGAAACCACGGAAGTGGGAGTGGTCAATTCTGGCGGAGGGAAACCTTGCTTCGTGCGGCCAAACCTTTGTCTCCACCCACTTTAAGAACTCATTCGCGGCTCTGGAGCCTGGACGATAGACCTACCCCTGCCCCAAGCCCCGCTCTACTCTCCGCTGACTTCCGTTGGCCAGATCAAGCTCACTCACCCTTCCGACTGGTCAACGGTCCTCGGGTAACTGAACCGCGGGTTTTCCTCTCCGCATGGATCGACCGAAGTTCACAACCGCTTCATTTCTGAGGTAGGTTCTCTCCACGGGTCCCCTGGGCAGGCAGAGGGGCGGTGGGGGTGGGGAGAGCTGGAAAAGCCGGGGGCCTCTGCGGATTGCCCAAGCGGTTGGGTCTTCGCCGTGCCTGCTGATAATCCTCAAGAGCCGTAGGCTTCAGGGACGATGGAAAGCCTTCCGCGGTGATCGCTTTCAGGCAGAGTTAAAACTGAAACTATTGCCAGTTTACAAGACTGCTCACCGCTCTTCCTCAGGGAGACAAAACCCCCTCAGCCTGAGAAACCCCCAGTTCTACCAGACGCCCCTAGATTTCCTCAACCAGAAATAATAGCCTGTGCCTAATGGACTCCTTTATTGCCTCCTCGGGATAAAGCACCAATCTTTGTGGCCTCACAACCCCTGAAATATCCTCTCCCTGAGAGACACCGCTGCCCCCAGTTTGGGGAGCAGCACATTGCTGCGTTAAAACTCCCCACATTCTCAGCGGGAGTGGTGGCTGCACCTGTGTTCTCAGAGATTCCAACTCCCTTTTTTCTAATAATTATCAAATAACCCAGAACTAGCCTCTAAATCCACTCATATTAGCGATCCTCATTTCTTTTCAACAGAAAAAAGCCCACATCCCTCTTCCTGAAAACCCAAAACATAGGATCTCTGGGCCTTTCCTCCCACCTCCCTTCTTGAGTAAAAACACCCCCCACCCCATCAGTAGAACTACGCCTGTTTGTGACTGCATCCCCAGCAAGGGATTTTATGTTTCCTTCAGGATAAGGCAAACCCCAGGCTTAACTACTAACAACAGCAGCCAACCCCCCTCAAAGACTCAAGGCTTCTATGATCATGCCCACAGAAAAGCTGCCCTCTTAATCAGTTCTCCCAGAGAACTCTGGCCCCTGTTCTCATCTGACCACCCCACTATTTCCCTCCTCCGCTCCCTCCCCACCCCTTCTTCCTCAGGGTGGGATAAGCCAAGGATGGAGAAAAGCAGAACCTTCCTTTCAGGAGACCTTCCCTCAGTGCATTCTCTCCACCCTACCTGCAGGATCCTAGGTCTTAGGACTAGAAAAACTCAGGCTGTGTCCCATCCAGTTCAGACCGAGCCCACCGCCATGAACAGAGGCAGCTCCTTTGCAAAAAGCTCCAGGAAGGATTCCCAGAAATCGGAGGAGAAATGCAAGGTGAGGTCATCTGGAAGGAAGAGGTGTGGCCCAGGGGACAGTGTAGGGTGTATATTTCTGAGGAGGTAAAGTCAGAGGCAGTGGGACAAGAAGCAAGGTGCCAGGGAGATGCAGAGCCTCAGGAGCTTCCCATATTCACTCAGAACTTACCTCTCATCCCTGGAGAAAACAATGTCTGTGACCTTGTACCTTATCTGATGATTCTCAGTTTATTCAGGGAGGAAAGAAGAGATCCTGCCACCATCAGTAAGCACCAATGCATGCCAGGGGATTGACTAAGAAATGTTACCCTTGCTATCTCAGTTAGCCATGACATCGACCAAGAAGAGTTAATATCTGCAGTTTATAGATCCTACACAGAGGTACTGTGGTAGAGGAAGAGTCTCAGCTGAAGGTCAGATACGGTACCTGAGTTGCTGCCTGGAATCATTTTTCTTTGTTTTCTAGGCCTTCAAGGATATTTGCAAATACTTCTCGAAGGAAGAATGGGCAAAGCTGGGAAACTCACAGAAATACAGCTATGTGTACATGAAGAGAAACTACGACACCATGACTAGTCTAGGTAACAACAAGTTCTGGGTCCACACAGGCCTGGGAACACATAGCCGTTCCTCTTTCCCTCTATAGGCCATGGCTTCTGATTAGGCTGCAGCAAGTGTCCCCTTCTTTCCTTTTGTGTGGGGATAAGTCCCAGGGAAGCTTCCCACCTTCTGCTCCTGTGCAGGCGTTAGGGGCGGGAGCGGCCACAGAGGTGCTCAGACTTGCATCCTGCCGAGTTTCTCTCCTTCTGGCCCTTGTTCAGATCTAACAGGCGGCTGACGAGCTTTACTGCCCCTGCTGCTTTCCAGCATCCCACCCACTTCTCATGCTGTCTCTTAAAGAACAAATATTTTGCTTCTTTTAGGTCTCAATGCTACCCTCCCAGCTTTCATGAATCCTAAGAAACGTACCGCAAAATCTCCTGAGGATGATTCTGATGAAGATCAGAACCCCTGGAATCAGGGTGAGTGACAGGAAGGGCCTGGAGATTGTCCCCTGAAGTGTGACTGTTTCAGAGGTCCAGCCGCTCAGGAAAGGTTCTCAGGAGTTTCTCTCCTAAAGGGATCACGGCTGCATGCAGAAAGTTAAGTACAGTCAGAGGCCATTCACATAAAATCCTAAATCACGCAAAACAGGAACATATATTTTATGGATAAGTTATTGGCAAATGTATAAAAACCTGAATGAGAATACAACTCATCAAATTCAGGAGAGAAAAAGGAGGGAGGGCAGGCATCCGTGAGGGCTGCACAGATGCCTTCAATTGTGACTTGTTTAGAGTGTTTTGTTATATTCGAATAAAAATCTCAGAGTGATCTGAACAGTTGTCAGATTGTGTTCAGTCTGACGAGAGCCAGTGGTAGGTAGATGGGCACAGGTGTCTAATATTATTCTCCATAATTTTCTGTAGTTTGAATCACTCTTTGATGAAAGGAGTTATTTTTCCTGCTGAACATCATTAATGAATCACAGGAGAATTAATAAAACTTTGATTAAAGTGCAAGTCTTCCCAAAACAACCAGAGCCAAATTTAGAATAGTGAATAAGTACCCTAGGATAAACATCTTATGAGACAATGCGATTAAGGCATTATGTGATGTCATTCAGTTGTTTTCCTGTGCTTTACCAAACAGAATCGTACTCTCACTCGTAAATGAATCTGATTCTGTGGGTTGACCTTGGGAGAGGGTTCCAGAGAGAAATCCCAGACACTCACACACACACTGAGTGTTCTCAGTTGTCAGGGAGCAGACGCAACATGGGGTGAAAAAAGCAACAGATTCTAGAAACCTTTGAGCCTGCGAGCAGTGTGTTTACTCGCCATAGGAGGGTTGCGATGTGTTCAGTGGTCTTCTGCTCTGACAGCACACTCGTAAGACCAGGTCAGAATGTTCCTGCTGTCTCCGACAGACCTGTGACTCCCCAATTCAACAGGCCAGATTCCACAAGCTCCCAAAATTGCTGTCAGAGGTCTCAGAATCCAGTGCTTCCCTTATAGACAAGGTTTTTGACATTTGGGGAGTGTTTTCAGATGGGAAACCTTCCAGAATCGTTGACTAAATCATTCCTTGTGTAACACACACTTAACAGCTTCATCGAGGTATTATTGACATGGTATAAAATTCACCCGTTTTAAGTCTATAGTGATTTTTAGTTGTTACACACCTTTAAGTGGATACAGTTCAAATTCCTAAACAACCCATTCATTCTTTGGGTAAAAAAGTAGAAAGTGTGTAATGTAAATGATGAGGCGTTTGATGTGATTTAGCTCACATTTTGTAAATCATCAGAAGGAAAGTGATGAATTTACACCATCAGTAAATGCCATAAATAAATTTGTTATTAAACAATTTCGTAGCCAGGCTCAAAATAAGCCCTTGACACTGAATGGATTCATACCATCTGCTGCAGAATTCCCTTATATTCCAGGATAATCGCTCTGGAGTTTGGGATTATTCAGCAACAAAGAATACTTCTGCTGTATCACTCTCTTTTAGGTGGGCGTCCTCAGGAAACTTTTGACCTGCAACTCCTGAAGGTGAGTATCTCCCAAATCTGAAGGACCACAGGGCCTTTCTCCCTCCAGTGATGTGAATTTGGTCAGAGTGGGAGAATTTCAAAATTCTGGTCCTCAACTGCCTCTCTTTCTTTGTCTCTTTATCACAATACCAGATGGAGCGTCAGTAGCTTAATAATTAACAACTATGATACCTGATACTTCTTATGTGTTCATAGTTATGCCATATATTTCTTAAGCATTTCATATGCAATAATTTAATCCTTAAGGAAACCCCTATGAAGTTGTTACTCTTAGACATAATGATGAGAATATTAAAAAAATAATATTATATAATAATAACCATGATATTATGCTACAGAGTTAATAGTTTGCCTGAGACGACGGTGGCAGGGAAGTAGTCTAATCCAAAGTTCCAAAACATTTCCAAGATTATGGATATGTCATGTTTATGAAATTCAGGTTGGCTCCGTAGGATTTTACCCCAAAGCTGCTGCTTCTGCTTCCCTTTAGATTCTCCTTATGACAACAGGAAGTACCGGACCCCTCTCCTCTGTCACAGAAACACTCTCACGTGTCTTGAGAATGGCTTAGACCCTGGGTCTCTCACTATTGGGAGCTCCTTCAGGCCTTACCTGCACCTCAGGCATCTCTGAAGAGTCAGGTCAGACTGAAGATGTATTGAATAAGTGATTCAGCAATCACAGATTAAACCAGTCGAGAGGGGAAAGGGATCTGGGAGTTAGGTTGCCACGGTGGAGACAGTTGAGAAGAGAACTCAAAAGAGTCATAAGAGAAAGTATTCCTCTTTGTTGTTACCACATTGCAAGTGTTTACAAGCTCAGGGCGTTAGGTTCACCTGTTGTCCACTGTTCCCTGAATGAGGGAGCCAAATGAAAGGCAACTGAAGTATTCTGGCCATATCACACCCTGACACAAGCAGAACTGATGTGGGAACCCCTTCCTTATTTTCACACAAATGATTTTTCCAGGGTAGGAGACATTCCAAGGTGCACTCTTTCTTTACTGTCTCCATTGATTTCTGTGAACCATCCTTTCCTCTCTTGTCCCACATTCATGTTCCCCACACCATTTCCCAGCAGTGTTTGATCCTTCTATACACTTATATAGTTCTCTCCCAGAAGCTGTTTTTTTACTTATGAGATTACTTACATTTCATAGAAAGCCCTCCTTGCTTTCACAGACATCACAGATCTTAGAATGCTATTATTCCTTTTTAAAAAAAAATAAATTTATTTACTTAAATTAGTTTCAGGTATACAATATATTGGTTAGGCATCTATATTGTTCATAAAATGATTCCCCCAATTGCTCCCTCCCTCCCCTGGCCCTCCACTTAGCCATCATATTAATGCTAACTGCATTCCCTGTGCCATGCTCCCCAGCTATCAACTACTAATTTGTACTTCTTTAATCCTTCACCCCATTCTCCCAGCTCCCCAACCCTCTCCCCTCCATCTTTCATCAAATTGTCCACTATATTTGTGAGTCTGTTTTTGTTAGTTTGTTCTTTTTGTTCCTTAGATTCCACATATAAGTGAAATCATATGGTATTTATCTTTTCGGTCTGACTTATTTCACTCAGCATAATAACCTCTAGGTCCATCCATGTCATTGCAAATGGTAGGATTTCTTTTTAATGGCTGAGTAATATCCATTGTATATATGAACCATCTTTTCTTTATCAGTCATCTCTTGATGGGCATTTAGGTTGCTTCCATATCTTGACTATTGTAAATTGTGCTGCCATGAATATTGGAGTGCATAGATCTTTACGAATTATTGTTTTTTTTTCTTTGGATAAATACCCAGAAGTGCAATTGCTGATAAAAGGTATATCCATTTATAATTTTTGAGAACCTCCAGACTGTTTTCCATAGCAGCTGTACCAATTTGCAATCCCACCAACAATGTATGAGGGTTCCCTTCTCTCCACATCCTCGCCAATACTTGCTGTTTTTTGATTTATTGATGATAGCCATTCTGACAGGTGAGGATATCATCTCATTGTGGTTTTAATTTGCATTTCTCTGATGATTAGAGACCTTGAGCATCTTTTCATATGTCTGTTAGCCATCTGTATTTCCTCTTTGGAGAAGTATCTGTTCAGGTCTTCTGTCCATTTTTTAATTGGATTGTTTGTTTTTATGTTGTTGTTGTTGAATTGTATTGCTATCCCTTTTATTTTTTGATTCACATAGTTTATTTCTTTTTTATTATTTTATTTTATTTTATTATGAGTTTCAAGTATATA
The DNA here is from genome assembly GCA_003508835.1 of Eonycteris spelaea. Lineage (NCBI taxonomy): Eukaryota > Metazoa > Chordata > Mammalia > Chiroptera > Pteropodidae > Eonycteris > Eonycteris spelaea. The sequence continues at coordinate 88,938 of PUFA01000723.1, read as the reverse complement.
GTACACGGCTAGAAATTTATATAGTTTATGAGACGATCCCCCTGATTGCTCTTTCTGTCCTCTGGCTCTACACCTAGCCGTTACCTTGCTGATGATTGCATTTCCATGCTGTGCTGCCCATTCCTGTGATCATCTATCAACTACTAATTTGTACTTCTTTAACATTTATTGCTTTCTTCCAGCTCCCCCCGCTTCCCCTCTGGCTCTCACCAGATTGTTCTCTATATTTGTGGGTCTGTTTTTGATTAGTTTGTTCTTTCTTTCCTTTATTTCTGCATATATGTGAGATCATATGGTATTTATCTTTCTCTGACTTATTTCACTCAGTATAATAACCTCTAGGTCTATCCATGTTGTTGCAAATGGTAGGATTTTATTTTTTATGGCTAATATTCCATTGTATATATGAACCATAACTCTTTATCCAGTCATCTGTTGATAGGCATGTAGGTTGTTTCCATATCTTGGCTACTGTAAATTGTGCTGCCATTAACATAGGGATGCATAGATCTTTACAAATTATTGTTTTGGTTTTCTTTGGTAAATACCCAGAAGTGCAATTCTGGGTCAAGAGGTCGATCCATTTTTAATTTTTTGAGGAACCTCCAGACTGTTTTCCATAGTGGTTGCACCAATTTGCAATCCCACAATGTATAAGAATTGCCTTTTCTCCACATCCTCGCCAACACTTGTTGTTCTTTGATTTACTGATGAAAGCCGTTCTGATTGGTGTGAGGTAATACCTCACTATGGTTTTAATTTGCATGTCTCTGATGATTAGAGGCCTTGAGCATCTTTTCATATGTTTATTGGCCATCCGTATTTCCTCTTTAGAGAAATATCTAATCGGATCTTCTGCCCATTTTTAATGGGATTGTTTGGTTTTTCGTGTTGAGTTATGTGAGTTCTTTATATTTTTTTGATATTAACCCTTATTGGATGTATCAGAAGCGATTATCTTCTCCCATTAAGTTGGTTGTCTTTTCATTTTGCTGATGGTTTCCTTTGCTGTGCAAACCTTTTTAGTTTGATGTAGTCCCATTTGATCATTTTTTCTTTTGTTTCCCTTGCCCAAGGAGATAGTTCCAAAAAAATTACTAATAGCAATATTAGAGAGTTTACTGAGTATGTTCTCTTCTAGTTTTATGGTTTCGGGTCTTACATTTAATTATTTAATCACTTTTGAGTCTATTCTTGTATATGGTGTAGGAATGTGGTCTAGTTTATTTTTTATATGTATCTGGCCAATGTTCCCAACACCATTTATTGAAGAGACTGTTTTTACCTTGTTGTATCCTCTTTCCTCCTTTGCCACATATTAAATGAGCATATAGACATGGATTTATTTCTGGGCTCTCTATTCTGTTCCATTGATGAATTTATCTGTTTTTATGCCAGTACCATACTGTTTTGATTACTGTAGCCTTGTAGTATAGTTTGATGTCAGGTAGCATACTATCTCCACCCTTGTTCTTATTTCTCAAGATGGCCATGGCTATTCAGGATCTTTTATGGTTCCATATAAATTTTAGGATTATTTTTTCTAGTTCTCTGAAAAATGTCATTGGTATTTGGATAGGGATTACATTGAATCTATAGATTGGCCATTTTAACTATGTTGATTCTTCCTACCCATGAGTACGGTATATGCTTCCATTTATTTATATCTTTTTTCAATGACATAATATCCTGAGAACAGGTCTCTTACCTCCTTGGTTAATTTGATTCCTAGATATTTTATTGTTTTTGATGCAATTATAAATGGATTGTTTTCTTAACTTCTCTTTCTGAAAGTTCATCATTGCTGTATAAAATTACAACCCACTTGTGAATATTAATTTTGTATCCCTTATAATTTTGTATAATATTAATTTTTTTACTGAATTCATTGATCAGTTCTAACAGCTGTTTAGTGGAATCTTTAGAGTTCTCTATATAGTATGTCATTTGCAAATAGTGAGTTTACTTCTTCTTTTCGAATTGGGATACCTTTTATTTCTCTTTCTCGTCTGATTGCTGTAGCTAGGACTTCCAAAACAATGTTGAACAAAAGTGGTGACAGTGGGCATCCTTGTTTTGTGCCTGATCTTAAGGGAGATGATTTTAGCCTTTCCCCATTGAGTATGATGTTAGCTGTAGGTTTGTCATGTATGGCGTTTATTAGGTTGAGGTATGTTCCCTCTATTCCCACTTTTATTGAGAATTTTTTTTGTAAATGAATGCTGGACTTTGTCAAACACTTTTTCTGAGTCTATTGATATCATCATATGGTTTTTATCTTTCGATTTGTTGATATGGTGTATCACATTAATTGACTTGCAGATATCATGCCAACCCTGCATCCCAGGAATTAATCCAACTCGATCATGGTGTATGATATTTCCAATGTATTGCTGAATTTGGTTTGCTAATATTTCATTAAGGATTTTTGCATCAGTGTTCATCAGGGAAATCGGCCTATTGTTTTCATTTTTGGTACTGTCTTTGTCTGGTTTTGGAATCAAGGTAATTTGGCCTCATAAAGGGATTTAGGGAGCCTTCCCTCTTCTTAAAATTTTGGAACAGTATGAGAAACATAGGTGTTAATTCTTCTTCGAATGTTGGGTAAAATTCACCTATGAAGCCATATGGTCCAGAAATTTTTTTGGGGGGACTATTTTGATTACTGATTTGATTTCATTGGTGGTGATCGGTCAGTTCAGATATTTTCTTTCTTCTTGACTCAGTCTTTGGAGATCGTATTTCTAGGAATGTATCCATTTCTTCCAGATCGTCCAATTTGTTGGCGTATAATTGCTCATAGTATTTTCTTATGATCCTTTGTATTTCTGTAGAGTCTGTAGTTACTTGTCCTTTTTCATTTCTGATTTTAATTATTTGGGTCTTCTCTCTTTTCTTCTTGATGAGTCTTTTAAACATTTATCAATTTTCTTTATCCATTCGAAGAAACAGCTCTTGGATTCATTAATCTTCTGTACTGTTTTTCTAGACTCTATTTCATTTACTTCTCTGATCTTTATTATCTCCTTCCTTCTATTCACTTTGGGCTTTTTTTGCTGTTTTTTTTCTAGTCCTTTTAAATGTAAGGTAAGATTGTTTATTTGAGCTTTTTCTTGTTTTTTGAGGTAGGCCTGCATTGCCATGAATTTCCCTCTTAGGACTGCTTTGCTGTGTTCAAATTTTGAGTCATGTTTTCATTTTCATTTGTCTCTAGGTATTCTTTGATTCCTCCTTGATCTCATTGTTGGCCAATTCACTCTTTAATAGCATGTTATTGAGCCTCCATGTGTTTGTGTACTATCCAGTTTTTTTTCTTGTAGTTGATTTCTAGTTTCATACCATTGTGATCAGAGAAGACAGTTGACATAATTTCAATCTTCTTAAATTTATCGATTATTTTTGTGTCTAACGTGGTCTATTCTAGAAAATGTTCCATGTGCACTTAAGAAAAATTGTATCTTTCTGTTTTGGGGTGAAATGCTCTGAAATATCCATTAAGTCTATCTGGTCCAGTGTGTCATTTAATCCCACTGTTTCCTTCTTGATTCTTTGTCTGGAAGATCTGTCCATTGGTGTCAATGCATGGATAAAGTCCCTTAATATGAGTGTATTACTGTTGATCTCTCCTTTTATGTCAGTCAATAATTGCTTTATATATGTAGGTGCTCCTATGTTGGGCATATACATTTACTAGGGTTATGTCCTCTTGATTTATCGATCCCTTTATCATTACGTAATGCCCTTCTTTGTCTCTTATTATAGCCTTTGTTTTAAAGTCTATTTTGTCTGATATAAGCATTGCTACCCCGGCTTTTATTTTTTTTCACCTGCACGAAATATCTTTTTCCATCCCTTTACTTTCTCAGTCTCAATGTGTCATTTGATCTGAAGTGGGTCTCTTGTAGACAGCATATGCATGGGCCTTATTTTCTTATCTATTCAGCTACCCTGTGTCTTTCGGTTGGAGCATTTAATCCATTTACATTTAAAGTGATTATTGATAGGTACATAGTTATTACCATTTTATTATCCATTTTATTTTTCCCTCACCCCTCTTTTTTTTTTTTAAAGAAGGCCCTTAACATTTCTTGTAATCCTAGTTGTTGGTGACGAATTCCTTAAGCTTTTCCCTGTCTGGAAGCTCTTTATCACACCTGTCATTTTAATTGAAAGCCTTGCTGGGTAGATTATTTAGGTTATAAATTCTTGTTCTTCATGGCTTTGAATATTTCTTGCCAGTCCTTTCTGGCCTGCAAAGTTTCTTTTTAAAATCGTCAGACATTGTTATATGAGTACCCTTGTAAATAACTAACTGCCTTTCTCTTGCTATTTTTAAGATTCTATCTTTGTCTTTGACCTTTAGCATTTTCATTATGGTGTGTCTTAGTGTGGGTCTGGATATTTGAATACCTCTTGTTTGGAACTCTTTGTGCTTCCTGGACTTGTATGTCTAATTCCTTTGCCAGGTCAAGGAAGTTTTTCGTCATTATTCCTTCTAATAAATTCTTAACCCTTTGCTCTCCCTCTCTCTTCTTATTCTGGTACTCCTACATGCGGATATTGTTTACACTTCACGTTTTCCTAGAGGTCTCTTAAACTATCCTCATTTTTTTATTCTTATTTTTTCTTTTGCTGTTCCAATTGGTATTTTCTGCTACCTTGTCTTCCAGTTTGCTGATTTGACCTTCTGCTTCATCCAGTCTACTGTTGAATCCTTCTAGTGTATTTTCATTCAGTTATTATATTCTTCATTTGTCTGGTTCGTTTTTATGGTTTCTGTGTGATTTTTATGCTTACTATTTCTGGTGAGGTTCTCATTGAGCTCATCCATTCTTCTCCTAAGTTTGCTGAACATCCCTATAACCATTATTTTGAAATCTGTCTCTGGTAGATTGCTTGTCTCCATTTCATTTAGTCATTTTCTGGAGTTTTTATCCTGTTGTTTCATTTGTGGCTCGTTTCTTTGTTTTCTCATCTTATTGGCCTCTCTGTGTTCATTCTATGTGTTAGCAAGATTTGTTTCATCTGTCAGCCTTGGCCAGATGGCCTTATGTGGAAGGCGTCGTCCTGTGTGGCCAGTGGCGCACTCTCCTTGATTCCCTGTCCTGGGGGCTCTGGACGTGTTCTTTCTTGTTAGGGTGTGTGATCTTCTGCTGTCGCCAAGCCTTTATTGGTGTTAGTACCTCAGTGGAGGGGATTAACACTTGGGCTGACTAACTGTGGGAATTGTCTACGCCCACAAAATATGAGATGCTATGTGCAGGCTGACCCCACTGAGTAGGAGTAGCCCTAGTAGGCTGTGTACTTGTTGAGACCACTTTTGTGTATCCTGCTTATGGGGCTCGTCAGAATTGCTCTGTTGTGGTCTAGTGCCAATCTCCAAGTGTATTAGTTCTGTGGCCCCTTGGGAGGGGCTCTCCAGTAGGCCAATGTCAGTCACTGCCTTTGATTGTTTCTGGCTACCTGATGAGAGCTTCAGAGAAATTCACAAATGGTCGCTGCCTATGCTGGATCTATAGGTAAGTGAATGAGACAATGCTGTTGGCAGCAGTCCTGTTATACCCCAACCCTGACCTAAGGCGGTTCAGCAGAAGAACCAGTGTGCCTCCAGGCATGAGGATGCCTGTCATTTGCTCTTAAGACTGTGCAACTGGAAGAGCTCTGGGTGATTCGTGGATTAGGTGGTGCAGGAACCCTGGGAGTCACCTTGATATATGAGCAGATTTCCCCTTGCCACTGCAGTGTCATTTTATATGCCAGCACTGTCTCCATGGCACCCTCTAAGTCTCAGATCACAGCAAGGTCAGCCGCTGCCCACCTCGAGCCTATAAACACCAAGGTCTGTTCAAGAATTACTGAACCTCATGGGCACTGGTTTGTGGCCAACACGGAAAGTTTCTCCCAGATGCACAGGCTTTGCGTGGGCCACACAGTGGTTGTTTGCTGTTGAATTCATGTCCCAAGGAAAGAACAGAATGGGACTGAGTGGCCCAGGAACAGGCTTGCCACAGGTAACTTGTGGGTTTGGTGGGGTGACGCTCAGTGAGGCATGGGGCCATCAGGCCTATACAGCTCCAGATTTGCTGCCAAATCTGGGACCTCAGGGTCCCACAAGAGTCACAGATCACCTTGAGACCTACTGCCATCTGGGATAGGCCCACAAACCTCTGCGGTCTGCTCAAACGTTATTGTATCTTGTGCTGGCAGCAGTGATCTCTCTGCCGTTTTCCCCAAAGTGTGAGCACTACAGTACCGAGGTCTGTTGCCTGAGCAGAATGTGTAACTCCGGCTAGGGGCAGGGCAGGGGCAGCTGCCTGTCAATGGGCCACAGGCACTTTGTGGATTGGGTGGGGCAGGATCTCAGGGAGACAAGGGCCATCAGGCCAATACAGCCTCAGTTTTGTTGCAACATTTGTGCCCACGTGTTCCCGCAAGTCACAGGTCATAGTAAGACTAGCTGCCGTCTGGGGCGGTCCCACAGACCCTTATTATCCCCTAAGCGATATCGCAGCTCTTGCAGGCAGCAGTGGTCTGCATGCAACTGATTTCCCAGAAATGCATGCACTGTGCTAGCAAAATTCTTTTGCCTGTGCAGAATGCGTGGCTGTGGAAAGGGCAGGGCAGGGATGGTTGCCTGTCAATGTGCCACAGTGGGAAATTTGTGGGTGGGGTGGGTGGAGTCTCAGGGAAACGAGGGCCATAGGCCAGTACAGCCTCAGTCTTGCTGCAGCTTGCATATCCACCGCACACCCACAAGTCACAGATCACAGCAAGACCAGCTACTGTCTGTGACTGGCCCACAGATCCCCGTGACCCTCCGAGCTCATCTTGGCAGTAGTGGTCTGCCCGAAACTGTCCCTGAAATGCACTCACAGCACTGGCTGAGGTCTGTTGCCTGCGCCAAATGTTCGGCCCTAGAAAGGAGCATGGCAGGGGCAGCCCCCAGTCACAAGCTGCGGCGAGCAATCTGTGGGTTGGGTAGGATGGGCTGATTTTCCCAGGCCAGTGCAGCTTCAGAATTGCCTGTGCAGGTAGACGGTTCAGTACAGTCAAACTACTGCTCATCTGTATGTAGACTGCCCGTAGGTGGGCCCCGACTAAGGCACAATGGTGGCTGCCTGTCTGGCCCGCGTTCCTGTGCTACTCAATGCAGTCTTTCCCCGTAATGACTCCTGCTAGAGCCTCGGTCCCTCTCTGGCGCCCAGGGTGTGTGTGTCTGTAGGTGGGAGTCTGCATGAGCCCTTTAAAGGGATGTCTGAGATTTCAGTATCTTCCATTCACCTGGCTGGACAGAATCCCCTCGATTTTTATAGTCAGAATTTTTGTGGACTTCTTTATCCTGAGCTGGGGAGCCCCTGTATGGGGTGAGGACCTCTCTCCTCTGAGGGGGCCCACTGCAGCCATGGCCGACTCTCAGTGCTCCACCACCACCCACAGGTGTGGGTCCAGCCTGAATTCTGACTTAGCCCTCCTACCAGCTTCGATGTAGCTTCCTCTTTATGTTATCAGATGTATGTTATGATCAACTGGACTTCAGGAGATTCTCATGTTTTTTTATTAAGTTTATTGGGATAAAATTGGTTGATACAATTACATAATTTTCAGTCGTACATTACAATTTGACATCTGTGTATTCTGTTGTGTATTTACCACCCAGAGTCCAGTTTCCTTTAGCTATCATATATTTGATCCCGTTTACCCACTTCACCCTCCCCTACTCCCCTATATTTGACCCCCTTTAACTATCTACCTACCCCCTCCTCCCCCACCTCCTACCCTCTGGTTCATGTCAATGAATCTCTATTTGTTTTTTCCTGGTCATTTGTTGTTTTTAGGTTTATATCCCACATACAAGTGATATCATATGATTTTTCAGCCTTTTCTGTCTTTATGTCGCTTAGGACGATTATCTCGAGGTCCCTCCAGGGTGTCGCAAATGGCAGTATTTCATCTCTTCTTGTGGCTGAGTAGTATTCCATTGTGTATATATATATAGATATATCTATCTATCTATCTATCTAGATAGATAGATAGATAGATAGATACCACAGCTTCTTTAGCCAATAACCTATCATAGGACACTTCGGTTGCTTCCATGTCCTGGCCACTGTGAATAATGCTGCTATGAACATCGGTCTCCACGTTATTTTATAATATGGTGGTCGTTTTAATTTGGTCCTAGAGGAGGTGAACCCTGCTTTTACCTAGTTGCCATCTTGAACCTCTCTCTCTAGAATGCTATTCTTTTCCAAATCTTCCATGTACCGCACTCTCGTTTACATGGAGACTTCTCCTGTGTATGAGAGTGTCGAACCAGAAAGTGTGAAGACAAGCATTCTGGTCTTGCAAACACCTTCACTTAGGCCATACCGTTTTCTTCTGACCTCCCAGGTTCTTCACAATTCATGTTCGAGTCATGTAGTGATCTCCCAGAGTTGTGGAAAATATTGATTAATGTACTGCACGTGAAGACACTTTGTAAGCCCTAAAGCAGTAGAGCAATGGCACTGATACTGTTTCTATGTGACTTTTACATGAAAAGGAGATGCCTAAGAAGCTAGCAAGCAAAGAACATGATTTGAAACCACTACCAGAAACACCTGGCCCAGAGCCAGCTCAGAAACAGCTGCGTTTGCCAGGAAAAGAAAATGCCTCTTGTCAGCAGATGGAGAAGTCAGCAGGTAAGGGGAAGACATTTGGGAACAACAACTCTGGCCCTCCTAGAGTGGGGGATGGATCCTGGACATGACTGGGTCCAGGCTGGACTGAGGATGTTGCTCAGCTTCAGCTGAACCATTAATACATGACTTCCAGAGACACAGATTAAGTTGTCATTGATATAGAAGCCATGTATTCATGGGCAAGCCTTCTGAATTCTCTGAGCTCCAGATTCCTAGTCCATAAAATGGGAATAAAGAATCCTAGTTCACAAATTGTTTGAAGGTGCTAAATGAAATGGAGAGGTTAACGGCATGAAAGGTGCTGAAGTAATTCGATCCGTAATAACCTGGGAAAATACCATACTCAGAGTTGTATCCCCAGCCCTCAGCTCAATGTCTGACCCACAGTATGGCCTTAAAAATAGATGCTGAAAGAATGTTTTAATGAACATACTAGTAAGTAAAGAAGTGTGGAATCTAATCCTGACAGTGTTAGGAGACAGAACTAAAACTCTTAAGTGGCATTCGGAGTGTACTTGTGCGAGTCTAACATTTCAGCAGACAGATGTGGAAAACAGGCCATGTAGAAGGCCTGTGGGCACTTGGCATAAAGGAGGCAGCTCATCTGATAAACAGAGCCCAACACTCCACAACCCACCCATCCCCCATTGACCAAATCTTTTCCACCACAGGACCCAGGACAGTGAAGACTAATGTCTGGGCCCACAGGCTGCGGGAAAGAAAGAACACAGTTGTGTATGAAGAGATCAGTGACCCGAGGAAGATGAATAACTCTGTGACACTTCAGTCCAAGCTACATCCCTGCAAAACACACTGTTCTTAATATCCCAATTTCAGTTTCCCTAAACCATTCCTTTCTCAGAGACCCTGGGGTGCCACATGGAGACTAAACGATGAGGCTTTCCAGACTCTTTCTACTCCCTCCTCTGTATATCTAGGATCTTCCCCACCAAGGGTACCCTGGGCTCCAAAACCTGGTCATCCCCCGATGTATAGGCTACACATTCTCCTAGCCTAGGAACTCATAGGACAGGTGAGGGAGTCTCTGACATGAGCAGAAGTCTTGCCTTGAGAAGCAGTGGGAAGTGTGCCAGATCGTGAGGTAGAGCAGAATCAGGGCCCTGCAGGTCAGCAGAGGGCCTGAGTTTGATGGATCTGGCTATGGGAGCTCACTGCCATTTATTCTCCTTCTCTCTCCTTGCCTTTACCTCAGGGATATGACAAGTGCCCATGATAAAAAGCAGAACCTAGTGGCCTTTCATGAACATGGGCCAGGCGTAAACTCTTGGCCGTAAGGTGGACAGCAAGTGGAAAAAAGATTACAATGGTGAAAAGTTAAGCACGATGGTTCTTACTAGGTTCCTCCCATTCCACTAGAAGTTAGCATTTCGTTAGCACATATAATGAAGACATAATATTTGTCTGTGTGTCCATGCACTTAACCTCAGGAAACAAGTGTTGTAAGGTATCTCTACCCAGAAGAGCTCTCCCCTCCCCTCCCCAGATGTGACTCCTGAGGGAAGTTCTGGGGTTTGGGTCAAACTTTTTTCTCTACGTTTTTGAAAAAACACACAGGCTACCACTATGAGCTTGTCCCACTTACTATTTCCCAGTAACAGTATGTCCTGGGGATTTCTCCCTTACTGCATCCCCTGTTCAGCAAGTGCTGCATGCTGCCAACCCCCATTATTCATATGCTGCATATTTTGCTGATAGTTAATAAACAAGTTTTTCTCAATTGTTTGCTCCATCAGTCTTGTGCACACAACCCTGTGCACATGTGTGAGTGTTTTGTTGGCACACATTGCTAGAAGTGAAATTGCTGTATCAAAGGGCTCATTCATTCAAAAACACCTAGTAGGTGTATACTGTGTTCTAATGCTGTTCCTAGTACTGGAGAGACATTGTGGACAAGACATGCACATGTGGACCACATATTCAGTGGCAGATATTTCCAGTTTTTATTCGATGACTCGTGTATGCCCCAACCCTTTGGCTGAATCTGGAGGTGTTAAGACACCTTGGACTTTGCCCTCTGTCAGATCTTCAGTGTCAATGGCTGGGATGGCCCCTGGGAAGTGTGGAGAGGAGACATAGATAAAACATTCAACTGGGGATCATGGAAAAATAGAGGGAGAGCAGGCCATGTGGGGTACCTCGTGAACAGGATTGGAAGAATCTACTTAGCTGTGATGCAGGATAGCAACAGATGTAAACATCTACTTGACAAAGGTGTGAACTGTCCATCCATGGTCTCATGACAGGGCTTGGGGCAAGGGTGCTGATGAGAGTTAAGAATGGGACAGTCCTCTGCCAGATGTACCTTTGCTGGCCACAGACATGGAACAGTCAGCTCTGGGGAAAGGCAGTGGGGAGTCTGTTTAAAACAAAACATTGTGGGTGTTGGGGTCCCAACCAGGGACTACCAGCCAGGTCACCAGGGTGACGTGCGTGGAACATCGAACACCAGCCTCAGATGGAAGCAGGATTGCATTGTTGGAATCATCCACTGCCCATCACCTGGCTTCCATCCAGCCTTGCAAGGTGTCCATACTCTTGATGAGGCTGCCGTCTCCCCTACTTCTGCCTTCAGCCCACCTCTGGACCTTTCCCCTCGTGCACACAGAGTTGGTTCAGAGGTGGGAAGGAACTGTAAACCAGCAGGTGATTGGCTCCTGGAGGAGAAGGGTGGGATTCAAGTCTCTCCTTTGGCTCTGACTGATCACTGTGACTCCAGGCTGGCTCCCAGGTTGCTGGGCCAGAGCTGGGTCTGCTTCCTCCCACCCACACACTAAGATAGCTGCAGAATCATGGGATCACTGTTCACACAGCAGCCCCAGGGCCACTGGACCTAGGTCTGTTAAGGTCCTTGTGGATGGGGAACCCAGACCAAGAGGACCTTGTTCTGGGAGGCTGAGAAAAGCCTCAGAGTATTGCTGCTCTGTAACCTAGACCTGAGGATTGCTGTGGGCCATAACAGACATGTGGGGGAGGAGGAATGGCCAAGGTGTAGACACATGCAGCCAAGTCCATAAACCTTCTCTGTCAGCATGTGTCCTGAGGCACAGCCTTCCTCACAGGGTTAGCATCCCTGCACAGCCAGCTCCTGGGGGCTGCGTACTGAGGGCAACCCCCGTTGACCTACTCCTCTGAGAATAATAATGTCTTGTCACTCGAGATCACACCTCTCTGTGGGGGTGCGTTCCCAGGCCAGGAGTCTGCATTCCAGGCGAGGACCAAATTTTTCACAAATGTGGGAAGTCTGGTTTACTGGGATTTTTTTCTCTCAGCCCACCTTCTCTAATAACCATAGAAAGTGTAGTTAATATTCATCTTGTGTTTGCAAAGTTCCTGGGCTGATGATAAATATCTCATATGGTTTCTCTTCACAACTGAGCATGGATATCGTTATTTTGATAATATGATGTTGCATATATATATATATATATATATATATATATATATATATAAACATTATAGAAGAGAGATGAAGACACAAACATGTCAAAATTCTTTTCAGAGTTCCTACAGCTGGCATATACAGGAAGGACTGGGTTTGTGACTCATGGTGTATTCAGACACATTGAGGAGGACAGGTATTCGTGCAGAAACTGGAATGAGCTTTGCGTTCTACCCCATATCTCAGGGTAGAGGACATGGAGCATTTTTCCAAGACTGGGAATCTCAAAATGGCAGGAAGGGAAAGGAAATATCCTGGTTTTAGTGACAACAGGGGAGGACACAGATGCACAGAGTGGGTGGAAGAGAGGTCAGCATAGAGGCAAGGGAGATCCAGGATAAGTGTGGGTTATCACAGCCACTGAAAAGAGGGCACCAGGTCAAACAGTGTGACAGTTCAGCTCCTCTAACGGTACAAGTCACAGAACTGGGAGCATACCCTGAATGGAAGTAATGAGAGGGGAGTGCTGACCAGGTCAGCAAGGATGCTGCTCTACCTCTGCCTCAGGAGAAATAAATCCTCTTTTACTTCAATATTGTTCTGCATTCTCATGTGTAATACTCTACTAATAGGCATTGTGTACATTACTCTCCATGCAAATACAGAAGAGAATACAAAAGAGATCCGGAAGGATTTGATGTTCCTTTCCCTCTGGCAAGGGATGGGACACACCAACTGGATCCCCAGCATGGGAGACAGGTGCAGAGAAGGGCAGCTTGAAAACACTCTAGGTCACAACAGGGAACGTTTTTCCTTAGGTTCCATGGGCAGATAGAGCTTCCTTCCTCCTCTTCCTCCATGTGACATATCCAAATGTTGACATTCAAGAAGACTATGGTTTTTCTCCAACCCTAGAAATCAGCCTGCAAATGGCCCAAAGTACTCTCCTGGATAGTTTTCTTCCCATAACAAGCCTGAGGCCCCATATGGATACATATGCAATTCTGATGAGGGTCCAAAATGACTGTTTTAATATTCCTGTCTCTGTTTTGTTTCTCTTTAATAATTTTTAAAACTGGTTCTAAGCTAATCCCTGTTCCTAGGGAAATAGAAAAATGCAGAAACATGTGAGAAAATGGTATATACATCACAAGAAAAGATTCCTGAGCTTTATACACCAAGACCCACAATAGAGAACACATTTTGCAAAGACTCTAAAACAAATGTTCCACAAAAGAGTACTGAACCCTTTATGAATGTGATGCACTCTGATATTTTAAATTCTATTTGTGATGTGCTATGTTTTTTTCATTCTAATACATTAAAAACATAAAATTCTGTTCAGGGTCTATGAAACATTCTTGATACCTGTTAGTGAGTCACAACCTGCAGTTTGAAAAAGCCCTTCTTCATGGTCATGGTGTGTGTCTACCAGGTGACCTCCTGATTTGAGTCCTGCCGAGAAGGTTCAAGAAGTCTCATGATGGCTTTCTGGGCCAGCAACCCTGGGAAATGGTGACAGAGAGAGGGTAGTGTATGGACAAAGTGGGATCCAGGTTGGACAGTCAGTGTACACACATCACAGCTCTATTGGTTTCTCTGGAGGGATTTCTGGGTCTGGGTGCCCATTGTGGGTATCCATGGTGGCACCCTGTTTCAGTTCTCTGTGTTTGGAGCAAGCTCTAGGTGGGGGTCCTGTGCATGGTCTAGCTTTGGAAACCTGTTATTCCCACCAAAACGGCCTCTAGCAGCTTGTCCTGGAAGCAGTGCTGTAGTCCTGCAGATCAGCCAAAGCACATGGATATAGCTCCCTCTTGCAGTCCTGTAGGTCAGCCAGAACACATGGCTACAGCAACTTCCCCACTAACAAGTGAAGGAGGAATACCACCAGTAGTACTCACTAGCACCTCCAAGCCCCGAGAGTTTCCTCAGATCCAAGACAACTCTTGAGGTTACCCAAATTTCTCTATGCAGTTTCTCACTTGTTTGTTTTACAGAAGCTGTTAAATTGGCACAAAGTTGTCTTTCAGAAAGAATTACTCACACTGGAGGTATGTGGTGTTTGTTTGTTTGTGCGAGGCAACTAGGTCAACATTCTCCTATGCCATTATTATGGACCCCCAGCTTCCCCAAAAGGTTTTTCAGAATGTTATATCATTAGAAACATTGTCAGATTAAACTGAAAAAACCAAAGGCAGGGCAAAATGTAGAAAAGCTGTCAGAATCCTCAAAATGCTAGTACATAGAAAAGGCTAATAAAACCCCTCAATGGCAAACATGTGCCACCTTCAAGAGAAAGGAAAAATGACTCTGAGGGCAGAGTTGTAGGCCAATAGTGCAGAGCCTCCAGCCACAAGGGATTATTCTCAGGCCTTGAAACTTAATGGAATTTGCCCTGAGAGATTTTGACAATGCTCGGGACCAGACACTCCTTTCTTTCTTTCATTTTCTCCTTTTGAAATGGGAATGTCTATACCATTACTTATGCCCATCCCAATGTATTATGGAACATATACATTAATTTCTATTGTCCATGTGCAAAGAGAAATTTTGCCCAAGATGGATCAAAACTTGAGTTCCACCAATATCTCTTTTAGATGACGAGAGTTGGTACTTTTGAGCTGATGATATTTGGATGAGCTTTTGGGCTTAAGCTGATTCTTTAATTGATTCAGAAATTTGGGATTTTGGGATAAAGTGCATGTAGTTTGCATGTGAGATGGACATGAACCTTAAGGGACTAGACTGAATAATGGCCTTCCAAAAGATATCCATATCCTTACTCATTTTCTATGAGGATTACAGAAGAAGAAGGAGAAGGAGGAGGAGGAGGAGGAGGAGGAGGAGAAGAAGGAGGAAGAGGAGAAGGAGAAGGAGAAGGAGAAAGAAGGAGAAGGAGAAGGAGAAGGAGAAGAAGAAGAAGAAGACGACGACGACGACTACAGATGTGATTCATTTAAATATCTTGAAATAGGAGAACTACCTTGGATTATCTGGTTGGGCCTAATGTATCAGAAGTGTACTTAACAGAGGAAGACAGAGGGAAATTTGACCAAGACAGACGAGAAGAAGGCAGTGGGACCTTGGAGGCAGAGATGAGAATGATTCAATGACAATCCAAAGAATTATGACAGCCACCGGAAGCTGGAAGAGGCAAGGAGTAGCTTCTCTCCTAGAGTCTCTGGAAAAAGTATAGCCCTGCTGACACCTTGATTTCAGTCCAGAAAAATGAAGTTCAGACTTCTGGCCTCCAGAGATGTGAGAGTATAAATTTCTTTTGTTTGATGCCACAAACGTTTTGGTAATTTGTTACAGCAGCCACTGGAAATTATGGGTGATTACAGATTATATAGATTATGTTAAAGGTTTTTTTTAGTTAAAAGATGCATGATTCATTCATCCATTCATTAAACCAACTGACAAATATTTGAGGCAGTTATAGAAGAGTAATTAAAAGCACAGACTTTTGGCTCAATTCAACTTGGGAGTAAATTCCAACTCTGCCAACCAAGGATTCTGTGACCTTGATCAGGTTGCTTACCTCTCTGAGCCTCAGTCTCCTCATGTGCACAGTGGTGATGAAAACAGTACTTACCTCAAGGGGAGGTTGTGAAAGTTAAATGGTACAATGCCCATAAAAGGTATTGTACTGGGCACAAGGTCATTGCCCTGTTCCTGTCCTAAAAGAGCTCTGTCATTCTGATATGAACAATTTTGAGAAATCAAGGCTGTGCGTGAAAAGCCCAAAAGTTACTGAGAACCCACTGGGGTACTGGAAGTGGAGGTAAAAGAAACTTCCTCAAGAAAGTAACTTCTGAGGCCCTGAGGAACACAACGAGCCGTTATTACATAGATACTCTTTTTAATACTAGTGCTGTAAATATTAGTATTAAAGGGTATAAATGTTTCTGGTTATTGGGTGTTCTACAAAAAGTACATATCAAAAAACAATTTTTAAAAACAGATTTTTTTTTGTTTTCATTTTTTTAATGCCTACAGTACCTGGTATTCCTAGGTGGTCTCCCATCCAAGTACTAACCAGGCCTGACCCTGCTTAGCTTGTAAGATCAGAAGAGATCGGGCCTGTTCAGGGTGACATGGCTATAAACCTAAAAGTGACAAATGAACAGGACAAACAGAGACTCATGGTCACGGATTATAGTGCTTACCAGAGGGTAGAGAGTGGGGAGGAGGGAGAGGTAGACAGAGTAAAGGGGGTCAAATATAGGGGGAGGGTAAAGTGGGTAAAGGGGATCAAATATATGGTAGCCAAAGGAAACTGGACTTTGGGTGGTAAACACACAATAGAATATACAGATGTCAAATTATAATGTATACCTGAAAAATTATATAATTTTATTAACTAATGTTACCCTAATAAACAATTCAAAAATACAGAGTTTGTAATTTTAACTTACTGGAAAGGTCATAGGAAGAGTCCTAGGAAAGATCTCATATCTGAGAAAGCTGGAGACTGATGGAAAGGATTTGAGATGATGGCCTGCCTCAGATATTCCAATTTTTAAAAACTACACAACAAATGCATAGCAAAGGGTAGAAGTAGTAGGCTGGTGGGAAAAGGAACATTTGAGCATGTGCCCTGATGGGTCTATGGAAATTGGAGTGGACAATTCTGCAAGAGGAAACCTTGCTTCAAGCAGGAAAATCATTGTCTTCACCCACATTGAGAAGACATTCTTTTCCCTGAAGCCTGGATAGTAGACCCAACTCCAATTCTCTTGCTCCGCCTACTTCCTGACCTCCAATTGGCCAGATCAAGTTCACTTAATCTTCTGATTGTTTGAAGGTCTTGGGCAGTTGAATTATGGGATTTCATCTCATCAGAAAGAGACCCTTTCACACTGCTTCACTATTGCAGTAGGTTCTCTCTCTGGGCCATCCTGGATAGAAAAAGTGGGGCAGGTAAAATAGTGGGGAGCCTCTGCAGATAGCTAACATTATTGGATCTTTGCTGTGTCTCCCGACTTCCTGAAGATATTTAGGACTGAGAAATTACTTAAAGCTTCTCGGTGTGATCCCTGCCAGGGAGAGATAAAGCTAAAATTGGCCACATTCCGCGAGACTCTCCAATTGCTCTTCTTGGGGAAAACAAAACTCCTCTCAGCCTGAGAAACCCCTCAAATTAGGCAGACACCCTAGATTTCCTCAACCAGAAATTATAACCTCTTCTAAGGGACACTTTTTCTTGCCGCACCTGGGATAAAGCAAAAATCTTGGTTGCAGCAACCTTTAAATGCCCTTTCACTGAGAGACTCTCTGTGATCTCACTTTATTAATTATGTATTATTATTTTAAAAATTAATTTTATTTAAATTAGTTTCAGGCATTCAGTACATTGGTTAGACATCTATATAGTTCATAAAAATGAATTCCCAGTTAATTCCTCCCTCCCCTGGCCCTCTACCTAGCCATCATATTAATGCTAACTGTATTCCCTATGCCATGCTCCCCATTCCCGTGACCAACTATCAACTAATAATTTGTACTTTTTTAACCCTTCGCCCCATTCTCTCCTGCCCCTCAAGCCCCACCTCCTCTGTCTGTCACTAAATTGTCCAATATATTTGTGAGTCTTTTTTGATTATCATTCTTTATTTCTGTTTTTGATACATGTTTTTTTCTTAAAGAAGTCCCTCCAACATTTCCTGTAATACTGGCTTGGTGGGATAATTTTTAGCTTATTTTTGTCTGGGAAGCTCTTTATCTGTCCTTCAACTCTAAATGATAGCTTTGCTGGATAAAGTATCTTGGTTGTAGATCCTGGGTCTTCACTGTCAAATATTTTTTGCCAAGCCCTTCTGTCCTGCATAGTTTCTTTTGAGAAATCAGCTGCCAGTTTATGGGTGTTCCCTTATAGATTATCTGTTTTTCTCTTGCTGCTTTTAATATTCTTTCTTTGTATTTAATTTGGCATTTTAATTATGATGTGTCTTGGTGTGGGCCTCTTTGGATCCTGATTTTTGGAATTCTCTGAGCTTCCTGGGGTTTTATGTCCATTTCCTTCACCAGGTTAGGGAAGTTTTCCATCATTATTTCTTCAAACAGCTGTTCAACATCTTGATTTTCTTCATTGTGCCAATCAGAGATATTTGGAGCCTTAATAGTGTCCCATATGCTCCTTAAATTATTTTTATAGTCTTGGCATCTTATCTCTTGCCATTCTGATTGATGTCCTTGGCTTTCCTGTCCTCTAGATAGGGCATTTGATCCTTTTCTTTATTCACTTTGTTTATTCCTTTGTTTATTCCATTTAATATACTTCTCATCTCAGATAATGTGTTCTTCATTTCAGACTGGTTCCCTTTTATAATTTCCATTTCCATTTTTATCTCTTTGTTGAAGTTTCACTGAATTTATCTACACTTCCCAAAAGTTCATTGAGCATCTTTATAACCAGTGTTTTGAACTCTGCATCTGTTAGATTACTTGACTCCATTATTCTGGATCTCTGTTCTGTTCTCTCATATGGTTTCTGCTTCTTTGTCTTCCCATTTTGGCTGCCTTTCTGTGTCTGTGTCTTCTATGTACTAGCAAAGCTCCTATGTCTCCTGGTCTTATTAGTGCAGTTGTGAAGTAGCTTTCCAGTGGCACAGGCTAAATTAGCCCAAGCCTCTACCCCTCCAGGACCACCTTATAGTTGCTTATAGTTGCCTCAGAAAGCCACACAAGAAACTGAGGCCAGCTTCTTCCCGTTTTAGTCTAGGCGCTGCTCGGCAAGGAGCACCTGACTTGCTGAGCATATACCTGGATGTGGCTTGGGTGAGGCCATAAAATGGGAAAGGTAGGATTTCAGGGAATTCTCTGGGAGGAGGGACTCTGTTATCCAGTTTGATAACATCACAGCTATGGTAGCACTGTCTGCACACTGGGAGAGGGGAGGGCTCAACAGGGAACCATGGATACCGGTGGCACTTCTGTACAGAGCAAGTCTCACCTTGGCCCTCACTCCAACCATATCTCCTTGTAAGTCCCTGATGACCCTCTGCATGCAGCTGAATTGACACTGGTGCTCAGAGAGAGCAGGTCCATCATTGCGAAAATACGATTGTGGACGTGGCCCCTTTAAGAAGTTTCTGCCGTTGCTGCTGCCGCAGCCTCCATCTCACTCAGCTGCTCAAGACTGGGCAGCCCCGCATCCTCGCCCCATCCTACCCTTTGCCATTCCAGGGTGATTTCTTGGATTTCTGCCTAGTTGTATGGCTTGTTCATCAAGATCCCAGGCGATTTTTCCTTGCTGCTGCTCCTTGTTTCATCACAACTTTGATTTGATCACCAGAAGGATGAACAGAGCCTCTATCATCTATGCCATTCTTAAAAATTATTCTTTTTATTGTTTATTTATTTATGATGACATTGGTTAATGACATCCAGTAAGTTTCATGTATACAATTTAACAGTAAGGCATATATATGTTGCATTGTGTGTTCACTGCCCATAATTAGATTTCTTTCTGTCACCACATATTTGACCCTTTTACCCCATCTAACTCCCCTCTCCCCCACTGTGATCTCAATTAAGGGATTACCAGTCTGCTGCATTGAAAATACCCATGTTCTCAGCCTAAGTGGAGGCTAGAATGCAGAATTGAGGCTCAATGATGAAACTTTCCACACTGTTACTACTCCCTGCTCTGTGTATCTAGAAATCTTCCCCAACAGGGATGACCTGGGCTCCCAAACCCCCAGTCAGCTGCCAATGTGTAGGCAACACCTTCCTCTAGCCTACAAACTCATAGCACAGATGAAGGAATCTCTGCAGCATGAACAGAAGGTTCACTTTAAGAGCAGTAGGAAGCAGTGCAGATCATGAGGTATGATGGAATCAAAGTGCTCAGGGCCCTGCAGGGAAGCCTGAGGGCTTGAGTATTGTTGAATCAATCAGGCATTCAGAGGTCACTGCCACTTATTTTCCTTCTCTCTCCTTGCCTCCATCTCTGAAATGTCACAAGTGGCCATGATAAGGAGCAGAACCTGATGGCCTTTCATGGACATGGGCCAAGCTGTGAATTCCTGGCCATCAGGTGTACAGCAAGTGAGATAATTTCACAACAGTGAAAAGTTAAGCATGATGGTTCTTACTATGTGCCATGTATTCTTTTAGATGTTAGAGCTTCATTGATGAGAACACATATACCAAAGGTATATTTCTGTCTTGTGTCTATTCACTTATCTCAGGAAACAATGCTGTCAGATCTCTCTGCACAAAGGAGCACAACCCTTCCCTCCCCAGATGTGACTTCTGAGGGCAGTTCTGGGTTTGATTCAGACAATTTCTCTGCATTTACACACACAGGGCACTATTATGAGCATCTCCCATCAGCTTTCCCCAGCTAACAGCTTGTCCTGGGGATGTTCTCCCTCATTCTTTCCTACTCAGCAGGAGCTCCATGCTGCAGACCTCCATTATTTTATACCCTGCATCAGTCACTGACAGTTAAAAAACACTTTCAAGTATTTTCAAGTTGTTCGCTCCTCTCGTTCTTGTGCACACAACCATGTGCATGTGTGAGTGTTACATTAGCATATAATCCTAGAAGTGGAATTGCTACATAATGAGTGCTGCTTCTGGGGCTGAAAAGTCATCTGGGAATAAGACAAACAAATGCCCTGCTCACGTAGACTTGACATTCTCGTGGGGGATGTTTCCAGTTTTTATTTGATGGGACTCTATACTACAATCCATAGGCAGGATTCTGCAGGCAGTTGGATGCCTTGCCTTAGTTCTCTGTTAGATCTTCAGGGTCAAGGGCTTGGATGGTCAATTCAAGAGCCTATTGGAGGAGACAAAGATGCTTTGGGTTCTGTCCTAAATCTCATGGAACTCCACAGTGGTTAGCATTCAGATAGGGAGAGGCAAGGTCCTGGTGGTGGGGTGGGGCAGGGAGGACGCAGATGTACAAGGTGGGTGGAAGAAGGGCCGACATAGAGGCAAAGCAGACCCAGGGCCTAGTGTGCCCTGTCACAGCCACTGAAGGGTGAGGGCACCAGGAAGGAGGGAGTGAGGGGTCTGCATATCCAGGGGTCCCCCAGAACTGGTAGTACACCCTGCTGGTAGTGGTGCTGCAGGGAATGGTAAATTGCTGCTTGGTCCTTGGAAACGCTAATCCACATATGTCTCGGGGAATCAAATTCTATTTTACCCCAATATAGTTATGCATTCCTCAAATTTAATATTCTGCTAATAGACACTGCAGACATTGCTCCTCATGCAAATACTGGAGAGACTACCCAAATGGGATCCTGAAGGATTTGATTTTCCTTTCTCCCTGGGAAATTGGGGCCCCAACGACTGACTGGATCCCCAGCAGGGGAGACAGATGCAGGGAGGGGTGGCTTGCAAATGCTCTAGGTCAGACAGGGAATGTTCTCCTTAGGTTCCATGTGCAGATGGAGCTTCCTTCCTCCTCGTCCTCCATGTGACAGATCCAAATTTTGACATGCAGGGAGACGATGGTTTTGCTCAACACGAGAAATAAGCCTATACTTGGCACCAAGTACACCCCCAGCCTTCTCCACGCACAAATCATGGGGCCTGATGCAGATGCATGTGCTCTTCTGATGAGGGTCCAAAATGACTGTTTTAATGTTGTCTCTGCTTGGTTTCCCTTGAAATACTTTTTAAACTGGTTCTAAAGCTATTCCCTGTTCCTAGTAGAGAACTGGGAAGATGTCGAAACATGTGAAAGAGAACAGTACGTGCATCACAAAAAGACATCTAAGCTTTATTCACCAAGACCCACAGTAGAGAACACATTTTGCAAATGACTCTAAAATAAATGTTTCACAAAACAATAATGAGACTTTATACATCTGACACACTCAGATGGTTTACATTCTGTTTTGTGATGTGCTATATTATTCCATTCTAATTCATTAAAAACATGAAATTCTGTTCATGGTCCATGTAGTACTCTCGATACCTGTTGTGAGTCACAACCTGCAGCTTGGAAAGCCCTTCTTCATGGTCACAGCGTGTGTCCACCAGGTGATTCCACATTCCGAGTCCTATAGAAAAGGTTCGAGGAAGACCCATGATGTTTCTCTGGACCAGGGTTCCTAAGAGATAGTGATAGAAAGACTGGTTGTCTGTGGACAGAATGTGGTCTAGGCAGAACAGGTAGTGTAACTTTTGGTCCTTCTGAGTGGAGCTATGGCTCTGGCTACCCAGTATGGGCACCCATGGTGGCACCCTATTATTCCAGTTGTCTATGTCTGGAGCAGACTCTGAGTGGAGGACCGTACATGCACCTGCTCTGACAATCTGTTAGTCTCACCAGAATGGGCTTCAGCAGGGTGGTGGCCTGGAAACAGTGCAGCAGCAGCCTTGCAGGTCAGCCAGAGTACTTGACGACAACTCACCCGCATGCTACCCAAGTGAGGGGCTAATTCTACCTGTGTGTGCTCACTGGCAATTCTGATCCTGGACAGTTCTCTCAGATCCCACACAGCCCTTGAGGTTCCTGAAACTTATCTCTACAGTCTCTCACTTGTTTGCACAAGCTGTTCAACTGGCATGCAGTTGTCACTCATGATGAATTTTTCTAAATGGCTATGTATAATCAGTTTTTTTGCTAGAGTGGGCGAGTTAAGCATTCTCCTATGCCTCAATCTTGGATATCCAGCACCCCAGAAGGTTTTAAAGAATTCTGCATCATCTGAAACATTGCCAGATTAAACTGAAATAGACAGAGTCAAGACAGAATAGAGAAATGCTGTCAGACTCCCAAAATACCAGGGCATGAAATAGGTTGATAAAACTAGTCAACTGCAAACATGAGCCAACCTTCAAGACAAAGAATGACTCTGAGAACAGAACTTTAGGACCATAGGGCAGAGCCTCCAGCCACAGAGGATTATTCCCAGTCCTTAAAACCTAATGGAAGTTTCCCCACTCCATTTCAACAAAGCTTGGGACTACCAACTCCTTTCTTTTTCTTTTTGAAATAGGAATGTCTATACCTATCATCGTATGTCTGCCCCACCACTGTATTTTGGAAACAATTTACTTGTTTGCTAATTTCCAAATCCAATATGGAAGTTGGGCAGAATGGATCATTTCCTGAGTTCCACATACATCTGTTTTAGATGTTAAGATTTGGTACTTTTGAGCTGATATTTTTATTAGATTTTACACTTAAGACGATACTGCAATTGATTCAAAAATTTGGAAATTTAGAGATAAAATTCTTGTATTCTGCATGTGGTTTGAATGTGTATCTTTGGGGACCAGAGGACAGATTGTGCCATACTGAATAATGGTCTCCCAAAAGATAGCCACATCCTCACTTGTAGAACCAATGAGTATTACTTTACAGCAAAACAAAAGGACTTTGCAGATGTGAGTAAAGTATAGGTCTTGAGATATGGAGACTATTGTGGATTATGTGGTTGTGCCCTATGTGTATCACAACTGTACTCAACAGAGGGAGGCAGGAGGAGATTTGACAGAGAAAGAGAAGGTAGCAATGGGATCATGGAGGCAGAAATTTGAATGATGCAAACACAAGTCAAGGAATATTGGCCACTTCCAAAACCTGGAACATACAAGGAGCAGATTCTGTTCTAGAAAATCTAGAAGGAGAGCAGCCTTGCTGACAGCTTGATTTCAGCCCAGAGAAAAATGATTTTCAGACTTCTGGCCTCTTAAGCTGTGAGAGAACAAATTTCTGTTTTTATGCAAACATTCCAGTAACTTTTTCATAGCAGCCACAGGAAATTATATGTGATTGTAGGAGATTATGTAGATTATGTCAAAGGACAATTGTACTTACAAGATTCATGCATGCATTCATCCCTTCATTAAACCAACTGACAAATATTTGGGGCAATAGAGAAGAGTAATTAAAAGCATGGACTTAAGACCAGTTCAACTTGGGGTTGAATTCCAGTTTTGTTACCCATCGATCTTGCCACCTGGATCAGGTTGCTTACCTCTTTGATCCTCAGTTTCCATGTCTGCACAATGGTGATGATAATAGTAGTTGATTTTCAAGGGGAGGTTGAGATTTAAATGGAATAATGAACAAAAAAGAGTTTTGTTGCTGGGCACAATGATTAACACCATCTCCCTACCCTCAGGACACTCTCATTCTGGAAGAAGAAATATTAAGAGATCAGGGCTTTGTGTGAAAAGCCAGAGAGAATTGGGGACCCACTGAAGGTCCTGCAGTGAAGGTAGGAGAGATTTCCTAGAGAATGTAAATTCTTAGCCCCTGAGGGACAGAGCAAGCCATATGTACATGGATATTATTTTCAATACTAGTGTTGTGAATATTAGTATTAAGGGGTTAAATATGTTTTTGGTTATTGGGTCTTCTATAGAAAGTACATACTGAAGTAGTTCATAGACTATACCAAAATTATAAGGAAACTACAGAGCAACCATCACTGGGAGTCACCTGAGGACTGGCTGAACAGAAGTCCTACAACTGGGGACATATATAAGAGGTCACCTCAAATCTGGTAGGAGGCACAAAGACACAAAATGGCCTGGTCACACAACCCCATGTGGCAGTGAAGAATCAAAATGGTTATTTTGTCTACAGAGCCCCCTCCTCCACTGAGAAGTGAGGGGGTCTCCACACTGGATCCCCATCTCAGGTTTCCAGTACCAGGATGAGAAGTCCCCACAAACTCTGGCTGTGAAAAACCAGCAGAGATTGTGGCTGAGTGAGACAAAAGGCTGTGGGAGTTGCAGATGTTCCTCTTAAAGGGGCCCGTACCTGGACTTATCACTGATGGACTCATTCTGAGGCTAGCAGTAAGAGAGCAGGTAGGACATATGGGAAGGCACTGAGTTGTCAAGCTTCAGGGCGAGGGCTGGAGGTGTAGCTTTCTCTTAGACAGAAGTTCTGGCAGTACCCATTGTTCCTTTGCTTGAGCCCTCCCCGCTCGCAGCATGTGGTTGCAGTTAGCCACCATATCTGAGTCTCCATCAACCTGGATAACTCAGGTCTCTCCACCCAGGTGATTCCCTGAGACTCTACTTCTCCCAACTTGTGGGCCACCCAAGCTGCCCACAGTGTTTATTCCATACAAATGGCTTGTCTTCGCTCCTGCTGTGGACTTTCCTAAAATCTCTCAAAGGTTCACAAAATCCAAAGAAGTAGCATCTGGCCTTGGTGTGCCCTGTACCTCTTGCTGAGCAGCCCCAAGCCCCACACTAGCAGCAGCTGGCCTCAGTTCCTGGCTTGGCCTTTTGTGGCACCTATAAACCCAGCACAAGTGGATTGCTCGATTATCTGACTAGGTGGCACCAGAAGTGCATAGGCTGTGGCTGAACTTGGCCTGCAACTGGGCCCCTCCCAGGAATCCCTTGATCCAGCACACCAAGTAGCCTGCTTCAACCAGTGCTGGAGCTGGAAGGTCATTCAGGGCAGCGTCTGAGGAAGACACAACTGAAGGGCAGACTGGGCAGGCACCAGAGCCTGCTAAAGTGAATCCTGCTCCATAGGATCAGCCCCTCACTAGCCAGTCCTCACAACCAATCGGCCAGAGTGTCAATCCCTCCCATCAACATGCAAACAGTAACCAAGACTCAACTAAACAAGAGAGCACACATAACCCACACAAGGAACACACATTGAGCACCTTGCTCAAGTGACCAGGGAGACTGTGCCATTGGGTCCCACAGGACACCTACTACATAAAGCCACTCTACTAAGACTGGGAGACTTAGGAACCCTACCTAATTCATAGAAACAAACACAAGTAGGCAGCCGAAATGCAGAGACAAAGAAACATGTCCCAAATGAAAGAATAGAACAAAGCTCCAGAAAAAGAACCAAACACAATGGAGACAAGCAATCTACCAGATGTAGAGTTCAAAATACTTGTTATAAGGATACTCAATGAACTTAAGGGAAGAGTAGATGAACTCAGTGAAAACTTTAGCAAAGAGATAGAGAACATAAAAAGTGGAGACGAAAACATAAAAGGGAATCAGTCAGAAATGAAGAATACAACATCTGAGATGAAGAGTACATTTGAGGGAATCAAGAGACTGAATGAAACAAAATTAAATCAGTGATTTAGAGGAAGGGGTAACAGAGGACACCCAATCAGAATGGCAATAAGAAAAATAATTTAAAAAATTTATGATAGTTTAGGGGCCTCTGGGACAACATCAAACATGCAAACATTTGCATCGTAGGGGTTCCAGAAGGAGAAGAGAGAGAGCAAGGCATTGAAAACCTATTTCAAGAAATAATGACTGAAAATATCCTTAACCTAGTGAAGGAAATAGACATATGAGCTCAGGAAGCTTAGAGAGTCCCAAAAAAGAACCCAAAGAAGCCCACACCAAAACACATCTTAATGAAAATGCCAAAGAGAAAATCTTAAAAGCAGCATGAAAAAGGCAGTTAGTTGCCTACAAGGGAGCTCCCATAATACTGTCAGCTGATTTCTCAATAGAAACTTTGCAGGCCAGAAGGGACTGAAAATCCAGGACTTACAACCAAGATTACTCTACCCAGAAAAGCTATCATTTAGAATCAAAGGACAGACAAAGAGCTCCCCAGACAAGAAAAAGCTAAAAGAGTTCATCATCACCAAAGCAGTATTGCAAGAAATGTTAAATGGAGAAGAAAGAGGAGGAGGATGAGAGAGAGAAGGGAGAAGGGGGAAGGGAGAAGTAGAAGAAAAAAAATAAAAATATGAATAATAAAATAGCAATAACTATATATCTGTCAACAATTACTTTAGATAAAATGGATTAAATGCTCCAATCAAAAGATAGGGTGGATAAATTCATAAGACAACAAGACACTTACATATGCTGCCTGAAAGACCCACTTCAGATTGAAAGAAACAGATAGAATGAAAACAAGGGGTGGAAGAAGATATTTCATGAACATGGAAACAAACAAATAAAAAAGAAAGATAAGGTAGCAATACTTATGTCAGACAAAATAGACTTTAAAACAAAGTCTTTCACAAGAGACAAAGAAGAACCCAGTTATCCCACTTCTGAGTATTTATCTGAAGAAACCCAAAACACTACTTCTAAGGGCCACGTGCATTTATCTGTTCATTGCAGCATTATTTACAGTAGCAAAGATATGGAAGCACCTGGTGTCCATTAATGAATGAATGGATAAAGAGTTGTACATATGTACAATGGAATACTACTCAGCCATAGAAAAGAATTAAATATTTCCATCTGCAACAACATGGATGGACCTAGAGGGTATTGTGCTGAGTGAAGTAAGTCAGACAGAGAAAGACAAATGTCATATGACTTCACTTACGTGTGGAATCTAAAGAACAAAATAAATGAACAAACAAAACAGAAACAAACTCATAGATACAGAGAATATTTTGATGGTTGCCAGATGGGAAAAGGGTTTGGGTAATAGGTAAAAAAGAGAATAGATTGAGAAGTACAAATTGGTAGTTAGAAAATAGTCAGAGGGATGTAAAGTATAACATAAAGAATATAGTCAATAATATTGTAATAACTATGTATGGTGCCAGATGCGTGCTAGATTTATCTGGGTGATCACTTCACAAGTAGGTGTAATCACTATGTAAATGTCTAATCATTATATTGTACTCTTGAAACTAATATAATATTGTATGTCAATTGTAATTGAAAAATAAAAGTTATTAAAAAAAGAAAAGTATTCACATTTCACTGAGAATAGCATAATAATCACAGAGGTGAAAAAGTACTGAAGAGTCTCAGAGAAATCAGAGACAACACCATGTCATATTTGAGATGTCCCAGAGCACTCAGGAATGGCAAATAGAAAAAGCCTCACTGAGGCCCCTAGGAGATGCATAAGGCAGCTGTGTTTGCCAACTGAGAGCAGGTGACTGTAGGTCTCTAACTGTCACATCCTGGTATAGGTGTCTTTGAACAGGGTACAAGTGCTGCCCCTCCTCTCTGCTGAAGTCCACAGTCACATCGTTGAATGATACTGAGACTTATAACAACACATTCCTGTTCAAGGTGACATGGTAACCCCAATAAACCTAATTTTAAAAAAGCTATAGTAATTTTAAAAAAGAAATGTCCAATAAATGGAATCATAAAGTATGTACTTTTTTGGTTTGGCTTTTTTCAGTCAGCATAATTTTTTGAGATTGAGTCACATTGTTCTATATATCAAGAATTCATTCCTTTTTATTGCTGAGTAGTATTCCCTTCGGGTTGTTTCCAGTTTAGGGCTATTCCAAATAAAGTTGCTAAGAATATTCATATACAAGTCTGTGAGGACATATGCTGTCATTTCTCTTAGCAATATACCTGAGAGTGTAAATGTCTGGGTAATATAGTAGGTATATATTTAACGTCTTAAGGAACTGCCAAAATGGTTGTATATTTTATATTCCCACGTACAATTTATAAGTTTTCCAGTTACTCTACAACATTGCCAACACTTGGTATGGTTTTTTAAAAATTCTACATATGTGAATAGGTACGAGGTGGTATCTTTATGTGTTTTTTAAACTTTTCCTAATGATTAATGATGTTGAGAATATTTTATTGTACTTATTTGCTATCTATATATATTCTTTGGTAAAGTGTCTATACGTATTTTTAAAGTTGGGTTCTTCCATTTGTAAACAATGCCTCCAATGAGAAGCTAATACCCAAAATATATAAAGAACTCTTACAACTAAACAACAACAAAAAAAACAATCCAATTTAAAAATGGGCAGAGGACCTAAACAGACACTTCTCCCAAGATGACATACAAATGGCCAATAGACATATGAAAAGATGCTTAACTTCACTAGTTATTAGGGAAATGCAAATCAAAACCACAGTGAGACATCATCTCACACCTGTTAGAATGGCTATTATCTAGAAGACAAGTAATAACAAGTGTTGGAGAGGTTGTGGGCTAAAATGAAGCCTCGTACACTGCTGGTGGGTATGAAAATTAGTACAGCCACTATGGAAAGGGGAGAGGTAGATCAAGGTAAAGGGGTCAAATATATGGTGATGGAAGAAGATTATACTTTGGTGGTGAACACACAATGCAATATACAGATGATGTTTTATCGAATTGTCTACTTGAAACCTATATAATTTTATTAACCAATGTCACCCCCAACAAATTAAAAAAAATAAATTTAAGTTCTTAATTTTCTTATTTACTGAGTTTTGAGAGTTTTTCATACGTTAATTCCTTTATCATAAATGCACCATGCAAATAGTTTCTCCCTGTGACTTATCTTCTGGACAAAAGTTGTTAATTTTGATGAAGCAGAATCTATCAATTTGTTCTTTTATGGACCATACATTTTTTGGTGTCACATCTAATGAACCTTTGCTTGACTCAAAGTCACAAATGATTTCCCTTACATTTTCTTTGTAGAGTTTGTAATTTTGTTTTATATTTAGGTCCATGATCCATTTTGAGTTAATTTTCATATACTTCATGGTATGAAGTATAGATCCAAGTTTGTGTGTACTTTTTTGCGCATGGCATCCAATTTTTGGAAAGAATTTCCTTTTTCTACAAAAATAGTACAAAATGAACAAAAAGTACAGCAATTTACTTTTGCATCTTTGTCAAAAATTTACACATATATGTGGGGCTATTTATTCACCCTCTACTTGTCTGTCTTGATTACTGTAGCTTTATAATAAGTCTTGAAGTCAGGTAGTGTTACATCAGCCAATTTTGTTCCTCTTACTCAGAGTTGTATGGGTTATTGTGGGTCTTTTGAATTTCCATATAAATTTTAGAATTAGCTTAGTTAATTTCTACACACAAAAAAAGCCTGGTGGGATTATAATTGGGATTGTGTTGAATATCTAGGTCAATTGGGGAAGAACTGACATCTTAACAATACAATATTGTGTTTGCTGATCCATGAACACAGCATGTATCGGTGCGTTTATTTAGATCTTTAAGATTCTTTAGATTCGTTTTCTCCCAGCATCGTTTTCTGGTTTTTGGTACTCAGGTTTCACACGTCTTTGTTAGATTTGCCCCTAAGTATTCAGTATTTTAATGCAATTGTAAATGGTACTAAAACAAGTACCATTGTTACATTGGTAGTGTTGTTAATTTCAGTAAAGATCTTTCAGTATAGAAATTGAGAATATTATTGAAATCTCTGATTATAAATATTAATTGCCCTAATTCTTCTGGCAATTCTATCAATTTTTATTTCATGTATTTTGAAACTTATTTACTTGCATAAACATTTAGGATTAGTTTGGATTTTTTGGATTAGCATTAGCATGTGCATGTTTTTCTGTTCTTTTACTTTTTAACATATTTTTGTCTTTATATTTAAAGTGGATTTCCTGCAGGCAGCATACAGTTGCACCTTGCTTTTTTATCTAGTTAGAAAATCCCTACCTTTATTTGCAGTATTTAGGCCATTTACATAAAATATGATTATAGATATGATTGTGTTTAAGTCTACCATATAGCTATTTGTTTTCTATTTGTTCTATCTGTTCTTCGTTCTCTTTTCTTTTTATTTCTGTCTTATTTTGAATTAAGTATTTTTTATAATTTCATGTAATATTCTTTATTGGGTTTAAGAGCTTTAACACTTTCTTGTTTTATTTTAATAGTTGTATTAGGGTTTACAGTATTCATGTCATTGTCTACCATCAAGTGATATATTATACCAGTTCATATATAATTTAAGAATCTTATAACAGCACATTTCCATGTCCCTTTCCAAGCTTTGTGCTATTGTTATCATATACTTTACATATATTATAAACAAAAAATTATTCATTGTTATTTTAATTTAAAATAGTTGATTTTCTTCTAAGAGATTCAAATAATAAGGGAAAAATATATTTATCCATCTAGTTACCATTTCTGGTGCTCTTCAATCCTTCATGTAGATCTAGGTTTCCATCTAGTATCATTTATCTTCCACTTGAAGGACATCCTTTAACATTTCTCATAGTGCAGATCAGCTAGTAACAAATTCTTTAAGTTTTTATACATCGGAAACTATATTTTTTAAAAAATAATTTTGCAGGTAAAGAATTCTAGGTTGATGGTTTGTTGTTGTTAATTTCAGTAAAGATTTCGTTCCACTGTTTCCTGGCTTGTTACAGACAAGACAACTGCTTTCCTCCTTACCTTTATCCTTTGCATTTATATGTGTTTTTTCCCTATGGCTTGTTTTTAAGATTTCATTTTCTCCCTGGTTTTTAGCAATTTGATTATGATGTGCCTTAGTGTAGTTTTCTCAGGTTTCTTGTCATTGGGACTTGTTGATTCTTAGATCTTTAGGTATACAGGTTTGATCTTATGTGGAAATATTTCAGCTGTTATTTTTTCTCCTGACACCCACCTCTCTCCTATCTTCAGGAGACCTCACCTCCTAATACATTTTTGAAATAACAAAATTTTAGAAATGGAGACAAGATTAGTAGTTGCCGGGGGTTAGAGAAAAGGGGAAGAGTAGTGTGGTTATAGAAGTGCAACACCAAGGTTTCCTGTGATTGAACTGTTCTGTATCTTCACTATAGTGGTAGATATACAAACCTACACATGTGATAAAATTATGGAACTATATACACAAACACACAAATCAATACAAGTAAAACTGGGAAAATCAGAATGAGTGTACTGTATCAAAGTCAATATCCCGGATGTGATATCATATTACAGTTTCGTAAGATGTTACAATTGGGAGAAAGTGGGTGCTATGAATTTAATGTCTATGTCCCCCAAATTTCATAGGTTGAAATCCTAACCCCGAAGGTAATGGTATTAGGAGATGTGGCCTTTGAAGGTAATTAGGTGATGCAGGTGAGCCCTCATGAATGGGATTTGTCCCTTATAAGGAGAGACACAAGAGCTTGTTTGTGCTCTCTCCTCTTCTCCTTGTAAAGGCTACAACAGAAGAATGGCTATCTGAAAACCAGGAAGCAGGCCCTTTCCAGACACTGCTCTGCTGGCACTTTAATCTTAGACTTCCCAGTGCCAGAACTGTGAGAATAAATTTCTGTGTTTTGAGACACCCAGTCCTAAGGTTTTACGTTACCAGCAGCTTGAACAGACTAAGACACTAGGTAAGGGTACACAGGATCTCTGTATATTTCCTACAATTGCATGTGAATCCACATCATTTCAAGTTAAATTCCAATTAAAAATACATTTATGGGACAATAAGGAAGTTTGTATACAAGTAGATAACAAATGATACCAAGAAAATTTGCTAACCACAAATCTATTTTGTCGTGTCTATGAGTCTTTCTGTTTGTCTTGTTCATTGTTGTTTAAGTTTTTGATGTATTATTGAATTGTACACTTGAAACAGATATAATTGTATTAACTAATGTTGCCCCAATAAATTTAATTAAAAATAAATAAAAGACTATAGTTAATGTTTTAAGTGTGATAATGGTATTGTAGGTAATGGACATACACACTAAAGGAAGTAAGGACAAAATGATATCATTTCAGCAATTTGCTTTAATTAAATCCAGCGGTAGTAGATAAAACAGTTAGTCACATGTTCATAATATATGATAATTATTGTACATGGGTGATGGCCAAAAGGGGGTTCATTATACTATTTTTGCATTTTTGAATAGCTTGAATATTATATAGTTACAATGGATAAGTTCTGTAATGTCCAAATTAAAAGTCAATTTTTAAAATTAATTAATTAATTAATTATTCCAATTAAGAAATGATTTAATTTTTTTTCCCAGTCTACCTCCCCCCTACCCTCTGGTAACTAGTCTATTGTCCATGTCCATGAGTCTCTGTTTGTCCTGTTCACTTGTTGCTTTTAGGTTTATATCCCATGTATAAGTGATATCATGTGATTTTCAAACTTTTTCTGTCTGGCTTTATTTCGCTTAGCATAGATTATCTGAGTCTGTATGGATTGTTGCAAATGGCAGTATTTCACCTTTCTGGTGAGTAATACTCATTGTATATATGTGCACTGTTTCTTTAGCCAATCATCTATCGTAGGACTTCGGTTGCTTATATCCTGGCCATGTGAATAATGCTACTATGAACATCAGTGTGAAAATATCTTTTCAGATATCAGTTTTTCAAGTTAAAAGACAATTTTAAGAAAAGGGATAAAAGGAAAAAATGGACTGACAAATGATACATATGACTAATGCTATTATAATTTTGTTCTATCTATGGTTCAAGCAATATCAAAAGGCTGATTGAAAAAAATTATTATGGAGGATTACCGAAGTGCACTCAGCCCATCCATTGACACATATAATTTAGCTTTTTCTCTTTGTATGAAGTCAGACCATCAGAAAGGTGTGTCTTTAGACACATTTTTGGTTGCTTGTTATAATACATTTGCTGAGATTGCTTTGACCCTAGGTTTGGCTTCCTCTGAAGAATGTCCTAAATAGAGGTAAGGCGCTACACATATTTGTTTATGTATGTTCTATGGCTGCTCTCATGACACAAAAGCAGAGTTGAGTAGTTGTAACAGACTATAGGAACAAACCCTAAAATATTTACTATTTGTTCCTTTACAAAAAAGTTTGCTAAGCCCTGTTTTAGAAAACAGCCAAAACCAACACAGTACTATGCACAAGATAGGATGGTATAAATGACATTGTTTCTCTATTTGAGGCTGACTATATGTCCAAGTTTATAACAGTTATACAACAGCATAATTATAAAAAAGCTCCTATCTATAAATTTATATGAATATTTATCAAAAAATATTTTGAATACCCCAAAACCAGGAAGTCTCTACCAGAGAGAATTGCCACTGTCCTTATGGACAATTTAATTCTGTGTCTGCCACAAAGAAACAAATATGCAATTTAATTTTAATAGCCATGTTACAAAAATTCATTCAGCATTGTGTGAATATCTACAGTCTAATTATGCTGTTGTTGACTTTGCTCATTCTATCTATATTTCCTCGATTCTAACTTTTATAGATTCATACGTGTTATTTACTGTAGTGATTAGTATAAGAGTCCTAAATCCACTGGTGAATGGAAGCAGCAACTTAACAAAGGAACAAATGATAATTCATCAGAGACTGATTTGTTTCTGGTTATTTTTAGAAAAAAGAAGAGATCTGCGAGGTCATAGTTGGGGAGGTGAGGGGTTACAGGTCAGAGGGTACCTTGCAGAGTCTGAAATCAATAGGGAGCTGCTTCCCCTTACCCCCAGGTATGGGGCTGACTCTCCAATCCACTTTCCTCCATCAGCCGCATCACATTTTCCACTGAAACACACAGTGACATAGCCATGTGGTTCTCACACAGCAGAAAGATAGTAATCTGTCATAGGGGTAGTGAGTCCATAATCTGCTGTCCCTGTGACTCACCTCCCTGCTCTGAGGCTCTGGTGACAAGTCAGGACTATTTCCCACTGAATGAATTTCCTTCCCCCCTCACCTCACACAGGCTGCCATATCCCTCTGCAGCCAAGGTTGGGGACCACTGGGGAGAGGTCTGGTTGGCTGGCATGTTCCCACTGGGCCTGAGCCTTCAGGCTTTGCTGACAACTCCACTCTTCCTAGGAGCCTGAAGCCAGCAGGCACCCGTGGACTCAGCCAGAGCTGCTGGGACTGGAGGAAGACCCTGCAGCCTTCACGACGGGGCCTGGTCCAGAGATTCTGCAGAGGCTTCAGAAAACCCTGGAAAGACAGTATCCACATGGTCAGTCATATAGCAGTCACCCAGAAATGCTTCCTGGGGGCACCAACGGGTGGCTCACTGTGCTGAGTACTGTAGAAGAGAAAAGTTCAGGAAAAAATTAACTACAGTTCATTGTTGTGGTGGAATATAGGAAAGATTATAAAATTTGGACTAAAATTACTGAAGATTTGAATTTCAGCCCTCTCACATTTTAGCTGGGAGAATATGAAGCCGTTCCTTTTGGATACAGGTTCCAAGACAAGGACCAATACATCTATCTTAAGGAGTGATGAAAGTACATGAGATGATACTTGTATAAATAAGCACTGAATAAAAAATTTTTTAACTAATTTATTTAAAAAAAATTTAATGGTGACATTGGTTAACAAATCCAATAAGTTTCAGCTGTAGTAAGCACTGAATAAATATTAGCAATTACTGTTATTAAAAATCACATCAGGTACCTCATTTAATTTTCACAGCTCAGACACAGATTTTACTGTTATTATTCTACTTATTTTACAGATAAGAAAATAAAGGCTTAGAGATTTACTTATTTTACAGATAAGAAAATAAAGTCATGTGCACTAAGGTCACAAAGCTGGTAAGTGGAAAGACAGGTTCCAAATTCACACTTTTAGCCACTATGTAATATTACATTAAGTGTCCAATCCCTGACCTACTCTAGCCTATTGATAATTGGTCACCAAAGGCCCCAGATTCCTGAGACCACATAACTGCCACCTCTGGCAGATAGCAGAAGCCACTAAAGACTGAACCACTTCAAATGCAGGGTGCCAAAACTAACCAAAACTGACATGGCATAGGCTCTTAACATTAACTCAAACTACAAATTACCTATCCAAGATGGTAATTAGCCTGGCTTTCAAAGGCCCCTCAAGTAATCCCAACTCAGGATCCCAATAACACCTCTGCCAGGAACCCAATCATTCATCTGACCAGACAAGCACTGATCCTTATAGAAGCTAAAAACTGACCAAAGGAGAGGCCAGGTGCTGACCTTCCAGGTCCCAATTAACTGACTCCACATGACCATAATTCCTGATAGTCATAGGGCCTCACATTACTGATCCAAGTATTTTCAAAATATTACCCCTATAAGTCTCCAGTTGCCAAAGCTCCAAGGCTCTCTCTCAGTCAATCTCACACTGATCAATTAGCCCTTCAATCATTCTCTTGCAGAGGCCTTAATCATTGACTCCTACTATCAATGATTCCTACAGAGATGCAATCACTTTCCCAAATATGCCTGGGTATTATTTGCTAAGGGTTCCCTCAAATGCACATTCACTGCTTACAAATTAGGAACTCTAGCAGGACTTCCCATCACTGATACCACTAAGCCTGAAATCAGTGGCTCCTAACTCTGTCTTCACATTGGTATCAAACTGGGATCTTCTAAAAATGCCTATGCAAGGTTCTGCTCCTGAAGAAATGTTACAGAATACTGGTAGGTCCAGGCATTTGTATTTGTGAAAAGTCCACAAGAGATTCTGATGCACTGTGAAGAGTGAGAACCACAGTCCTAAATCACTGATCTTTGCTCACATGGTCCTCCCAGCCTCAGACTTCTCACTTACAAAATGGAAGCCAGAGTTATTTAACATCTAACAGACAGGACTGCAATGTAAGGGCCCTATATCCCTCCTGAAAATACCATTCTCAGGCCCAAGGACAGGCAGTTTTAGACATGAAATAATTTAAAGAGTGTTCCATCAATTTACCATATTTGAAGAAAACATTCAGGGAAGTATTTTAAATAAGGGAAAATTGAATCAGAAGTAAGATCTCAAAATAAAAGGCAAAAACAATGCATACACACACATAATGACCTATGATCTGATCTCATGAGATCTTCGAAGACAACAGGATACACATGTGCACATGTGTATAATCATAAAAGAGGAAGAAAGTGTGACAGAATTTCAAACAAAAAAAATGCTAAGTATATTAGATACCTAAAGAAAATATGAATGACCTATAATAAAAAAGTTTAAATTCTCTTTGAAAAGTTCAAAAGTACAACTATTTATCTTGCTGAAAATATTAAGAGGATAGGGCATATCTGAACTGGTATAATTTTATTTTGGTCAAATAATAGAGAAAATACAGACTTAATCATGCTTGATGTAAGGTTAACTCAGAGTATAGCCCTCTACATACTCAGAAGACTGATAGCTAGCTACCCCACAGACAGCCAAGGAAGGCAGTACACAAAAAGCTTTCAGCAATGGCTACTTCAAGGATGTCTTGCTGCTCCCATGGACATTATCTGCTGCTGTAACCAAGCAGCACGTGTTGCTCTCAAATGTCTGAGCAGGCAGCTGCTCCCCCAATGAAATAACCCCTCCTCTGTGGGCATAAAAAACTCTGCTTGCTCTTGGTCAGCAGCAGCTTCTTCCTGCAGCTCAGACCAGCCAACCAGCTGACCAGCCTACCAAGCTGCTGCTGAAGCTTCTCTGCCTCGTGAGTAATAAATGACATTTCTTACCCCTCTGGTCCTCCTAGTGGTTTTTCCATCAAGAGATGAATGGATAAAAAATGTGGTATATACATACAATAGAATATTAAACATTAAAAAGGGAATTCAGACACATGGCACAACATGGATGAACCTTGATGACATTATGCGAAATGATAAAGGCAGTCACGAAAGTCAAATACTATATGATACCAGTCATATAAGGTATCTCAAGTAGTCAAATTCATGGAAAAAGAAAGTAGAATGCTGGTTGCTAGGGGTTGGGATGAGGGGGAAATGGAGAGTTGTTTAATGGGTATAGAGTTTCAGTATTGTAAGATGAAAAGCTCTGGAGATTAGTTGCAGAATAATGTGATATACTTAAACTACGGAACTGAACACTTAGAAATGGTTAAGATGATAAACTTACTATTGTATTTTTTACCACAATAAAAATTAAAAATAGATAGATAAATAAATAAATAAATAAACAAACAAATAAATAAATATAAACCAGACTCAGAGTACACCAACAACACTGAAATTAAACATTTCATACCATAAGTTACTGGACACAAGCTATAATTATAAACAAAATGTATAGCCCTACACAATTTTGTATTAAAATGAGTGAAAACCACAAAATAAATAAACTAAGTACTCAATTTAAGCAATTAAAAAAAGAAATTAGAAAAAAATATGCTCATGAAACCCAGGAAGTAATAGTTAATAAAAACAAAACTTAAATGCAATATAATTCACGTGAATTATATGTACATCGAGAGTATAAATAAAATGAGCTGATTATTTGAAAGATCAGATACATAAATAAACTCCTGGCAACCTGATAAAGGAAATAGAAAAAAATAATATTCAAAATAAGGATATTACAACTAGAGGAGATATTCCACTAATTATTACTGCTAGTAGAGTATTATGTGCAATTCCATAGCAGCATTTAAACATGGAGGTAAAACAGGTGCTCCCCCAATAAAATATACATTAACACAAAGAAAGAGAAAGCAAAAGAAAATCAGTGATCAGGGAACAGAAGTCATAAATTTTGTAATGTGTATCATTTAAAAAGACATCAGCTCTCTGTACTATATTTTTGCAATATCCTGTGACTCTATAATTATTTCACAATAAAAGTTAATTATAGGTTCCAGCATTCCAACTTTCCTGGCTGGAAACCGCCCCTCCAATTGGAGTGTACAATTTATCTCCTTATCGCCTAAATTCCACAGGGGTGCAGCCTTCTTTAGCAGCCCATCACCTTCTAAAATGTACTTTCAATAAATCTTACTTTTTTGCAAAAAAAAGTTAGCTACACACACACAAAAAAGCCACCAGCATGAAATTGACTTAATATATGGAGTACAATCTAACTTTAAAAAAAAACAGTATTTCTACACTTTAAAAACAATTCTAGACCAGGGTTTTGACAAACTATTGGTTGCAAGTCCATAGCTTGTTTTTGTAAATTTTTTCCAAAAAAATTTTATTGGAATGCAACCATGTCAATTATTTTACATGTTGTCTGTGGTTGCTTTGCTATAGCAGCAGTTGAACAGCTTCAACAGAGACTGCAGGACTAGTAGTAAAGCCTAAATTATTTGCTATTTGGCCCCTTACAGAAGAACTTTGCCAATCCCTGTCTTAAATAATAAAAAGTTGGAAATCTACCAAATTAATTTTATGAAGCACTATAACCTTACCTAAAAAATATAGTTCTAATACAAACAAGCAGTTACCTGGAGATTATTTTGTTTTATAGGTGCAAAGACCTTAAATAAATATTAACCATTTGAATCAAAAAAAAATTTTAATCAAAGGATCTACACCAGACCAAGTTGGGTTTTCTAGTAAGACAAATGTTAGTACATTTATATCAATTTATATATGACATCATCAAATTATGGAGAAAAACAACACAATTGTATAAATGGATATTAAAAAAGCATTGACACAATTCAGCAGGAATTGTCAAACTAAAGGCTAGAAGGAAACTGAAAAATCAGCAAAGATCTAAGTCATTAAGTCACAAGGAAGCATAATACTAAAAGGTAAAATGCTGAAGATATTTTATTTCCTTTAAAACTAGTAACAACATATTTGTTGTTCTTATCACAATAGTGTTTTTGAAAGCTCTAGCTAATGCAATTAAATATGAAGATGAAATAAACTGGTTAAATATTGAGAAGGGAGAGAAAATCACTTTTATTTGTAGATGATATCATTGTATACTCAGAAAACTAGCATAGGGAACTTTGATAAGGTGGTAGATACAAGAAAATAAATAAACCAGATTGAAACAGATGGGAAAGGAAAAATATTCTACTTCCAATAAGGAAAAGAAAAACAGAATATTTAAAAAATGAACACAACAATGGTGCTGGACTCAAAATAAGAAAACTAATAGTTATTATTCTATAGTGTAATACCAATGTAAGCACATGAAGAGACCATATCCCTGGATAGGAATATAGTAAAAATAAAAATATCACTGCTTCAGTGTTAACCCTATTGAAGAAATGAAGTGTCAAGCAGAATTCCAATTCTTTTCCAACTTGGTAAAAAAATTTCAAACTCTATATGGAAGTATAAATAGCCAAGAAGATTCATAAAGGAATACTGAGAGGATGCTTGGACTAGCAGATATTAACATTAACAATAATAACTAATACAATCAAAACAGGAATAAATAGGCTAGTAAAATACAAGAACATGTCCAGAAAATGAGCTTATATGTTGGAATAATATGACACCAGTACTGTTCAATTGAGGGAGTCCAGGAAGTTCCTTATGTAAAAGCTAAGGGAGTGAGGGGGAATGGACAAAGGATATGAAAATGCACAGAAAGAATTAAAATACCCAATTAACCAGAAAAGATGTTCAACATCACCAATAGGTGGAACAAAGTAAAACCGAAAAACTAGACAATTATTCAGCCTAGGAATGATAAAAAATGAAAAAGAACATCATCCAATGCTGGAGAGGATTTGGGAAAATGGAGTGTTTATACACTGCTGGTGAGAATATTTCTTATACATTTATGTAAATATACACATGCTTGTATTATATGTTGTATGTATACTACATACGTATATGTATTATATATAATATATAACTTTCGAGAGTCATTGGTGATGTCTATTTTAAAAAAATACACATTACCTGGACCTAATAAGGTTCAAATACAGCAAAAGTTGACACAAGCAAAGAGAAACACACAAATCACCATCACACGGCTTCTTCATAGAGTGAGTAATTGCAAAAAAATCAGAGAGGCTATACAAGTTTCGAACAACACAATTCACAATTGGAAAACGCATTCTTTTGAAGTAATAGATAGAACATTCATGGGAAGATACAAAGGACTTTGCCACTCAGCAAGTCTCCACAGATTTCAAGGAATGTTCACGACACAATTCACGTTATCTGACCACTGAGAAAATTAGGTTAGAAATCAATAACAGGATTATTGTTTCAGTGTAAGTAGAAAAATTCAGAACACATGTGAAAGGAAAAAAAACATAATTGAAATTTAAAAAATACTTGGAAATGAGCAACACGATAATATGAAACAAACAGATCTTGTGGGACTTTGATAGAAATGTATGGCATTATTGCTTAAAGAAGAAAAAAGTCTAATAATTAGCTAGAGCCTCTGGTGTAAAAGACCCCATCAATGAATCCACAGAAGTCCCATCATCGACCACTCAGCCCATAGTACCGAGGTAGCCAACGACTTCAAAATCACTGCAGTGCGGCTCAGGAGTTCTCCTACGTCTGAGACCCCTTTCCTCTCGAGTACCGACTCAAAACGCTGTCTACAGAGTGGAAGATGAGGTGTCTGATTCGCACGCTCAAAAAACGCCTGGGAGGCTGCAGTCTGCAATCAACAGGTTCAGTCACCAGCGTCTCTGACAGTTCCATTGCCTCCCTGGCTTTTTGGGGCTCGGAATATGGCCGCACCCAAATGACACTGCTCTGTGGGCACCGCCATCTTGGAAAGGTGTTCATGCTGTACAGTAGAAGAAGCATGCCTCCTTCCTCTCAGAGCAGAACAGTGGGGCTGCCCTGGGAAGAGGTGGCCCGCCCTTCTTTAGGTAAACTTCCTGATGGGCAGGGATTTTTGGAGTTACACTCTGGAGCTCAACTTCTAGAGAAGCTGAGAGGCTCCTAGAGACATGGCCGGGTTGGGGCGGGTATTACTTATGAAAAGAGGAAGAATAAGAACCCAGAGTGAGTCTGGAAGATGCCACTGGAGGAGAGAGGAGAAATATTGGCACTCCTTCCACCATTTGGGCAATACTGTTGCAGGATTCTCAAACAGAGAGATCAGACACCAAGGCTATAAGCATGAAGCAATATTTATTGATGCTGGCACCGGCCAGCGGATTTTAATCCAAAGGCTGAGCCCGATTGTAACGTAACAGGCAGTTTTATACAGTCTTGTCATTCCTACACAGCTACAGATATAAGGAAAGTACATTGTTTGGTTGGCAAGCTACAAGAAAACTGATGTTAGCTGGAGAGTCCTTGAGGTAGGTGGAGGAGGCAGTCAGGAATGAACTTGTTGAAGCAGGAAATGGCCAGGTAGGGTCAGGCTGCCACATTCCCCGCTTTGATGCTTGAACCCAGGACTGGGTCGGAGGGCATCATCTAATATTGTTTTAGAGGCTGGTACCTCCATAGCATGAGGACTTTTGCTGCAGTTTTTCTTTCTACTATAGCCTCTATGAGGGAGGCAGTGACTGAATAACAAGAGGCAATAGGCATAGGAGGAGGAGGCAGGTCCCGAAGAGGAATACTATTCCAACTAAGGTCTTAAAGCCACCCAAAGTGGAGAACCAGCCTCCAAAGAGGCTACTAGGTCCCATCCTTTCCAACTTTGGATAAGCATGTGAACTATTTTCCTAGTATTAGTAGCTATAGCATTCACGGCTTTGCCATTGTCATATATTTGAGGCAACAATCAGTCTGGTTAAACTTTCCACACATTCCTCTCTTCTTCTGTTAATAGATAATCTAAGGCTAGGCAGTTTTGGTAGATAGCTAACCACATCTGGGATTTTTGCCTGACCAGAAGCTCTAAGGCAGTTGCAGTCTCATTGGTTATGATCTCAAAAACTGCCTGTAATCTAATGATCTGGTTAAGCATATATATGGGGTCCAGTAACCCCCTCTCATCTTGGGCCCAAGTTGCATGGCCATAGTGTTGGATAATATGGAAGGGTGGCTACTTATCTTTCTCCTACATTTGTTGGCCCCCTATGTCAAGCGATCTGTTAGTTCTGGCCTTTAAATCTTGATATAGGGGAACACCTAGTTCATTTCCTCCTTGGTCAGGTAGAAGGAAGAAGCCAGGCTGAATGCTCCCAACGGTGCAACTTCCCTTCCATTTCAGTGGGAGCTGAGTATAAGTCCACTTTCCACAAATCCAGAAGAGCCTATTAGGAGTTTTCCAGCTTCGGGGCTTGTGGAATTGAGGTTTTCTAGAATGTGCCAATAGCTAGGATGGTATGGAAGAGTTTAGAGACAATGCCATTCTCTATAGTACAGTTTTGACAGTCAAGTTTTGGTTGAGAGAGTGACATGAGGAGGAGCTAGCTGTAGTATTATTGGCCCAATACCAGGAAACAGCATTAGGCTACCAGTTTAGGTCTGTGTGATTTAAAAATAGCATTCTTTTACGTGGAGTTTCCCCAACCCACTGAGTGTATCCTGGACCCATCTGGCCAAGACATTCTTCCCCTACCCTTCTGAATAGAGGACCTAGCTCTAGGATTGACCCTCTTCACGGCGAGCCACCATGTGGTTCCACTGGAGGAGGTAAAAGGCATCTAGGGTAGTTCCCTTCCAAGACCAATGTTCACTCATGAGTGCTCCTCCACAAACTCAGCATTTGTGACACCAAGTTCATGGGCTATCTTCTCAGCTAGGACAACAAAGAGGTTCTTCCTAGGTTTTGGCCCAAGGAGGCCTTTAACTGATCATAGATTTATGGGTTTGGGGGCCTAGGAGATGGTAGGCTTAGGTTGTGGTTGAATTATGCAACCATTGGACAATTTCTGACTGAAGGGCCCTCTACATGATTATGGACCTTTCCTGCTTGAGGTCCATCGCCAACACGCCCAAGTTTCCTCTAATTTTTCAAGCTCTTGTAGGATTGGCCACCTCAAATTTAACCTTTATGTACCCATCCTATACTGGAATCCCCAATGAGTACCGAGTGTGGCGTTTAGGCACACTCTTCAGGTACGTTGGTTATGGAAGTGAAGCCAGTGCAATGTTGGAACCTATCCTGTACCTTTGCATGCAATGGTTACAAGGCGAAGAAGAAGTGGGGAGACTGGCACCACACACGGTGATAGAGGAGAAGGAAAAGAGTCTTTAGGGGTGCCATTATGATGAGACATCATCCTCAGGCTTCTACTGCACATAGATTGGTCAGCTTCTGGTGTGACCAAAGTGGGGCGGAAGTTTTACCCTTGGTCTGCTGGCGTAGTCAGTGTTTTCTTCCTGAGGGTTGTCTTAAGGGGCTCAGAAGAGTCTGGAAAATTCTCACTCTGCAGCTGCAGTTTAAGTCTGCTGAGATGTATCTGGGGTGTTATTTTAGCAACCTTAACTGCAGTGGGGGTAGACAAAATGACAGGAAAGGGCCTCTCCACAGGGATTTTAGGGCTGAATGTTCTGTTCTTTTACCCAGACAGTCTACTGGCTTAAAAAAAATAAACTTCAGTGGTTAAACTAACAGGGAAACTTCTCTAACGCATTGGTTGAAAGTCTGGAAGGTGGTCCCTAGGGCCTGAAGCTGTATTTTCAGAGTCAATTCACCTATTTCCTTGAGGTTTCCTCATAGTCCTTTGATAAGTGGTGCTGGCTATCCATACATGATCTAATAGGGGGAGAACCCAGTCTTCTTAGTTGGGGCTGACCTGATTCTTAATAGTGCCATGTGAGGACTTAGTCCCAACGTAGATGTGTCTCCTGACATAGTTTTCCCAACTGAGTCTTAAGGTCCTGTTCATGTGTTCCACCTGTCCCAAACTCTGTGATCAATAGGCAGTAAGCAACTTCCATTTAATATTTAAATTCTTGGCTAGTAGCTGCACTATTTCTGCTACAAAGGCTGGCCCATTATCTGAGCCAATGGTAATTGTAGGCCAAATCGGGAACAATTTCTCAGAGGAGCAGTCTGGCTACTTCTCGGCTTCTCAGTCGAGTGGGGTA
Organism: Eonycteris spelaea; assembly: GCA_003508835.1. Taxonomy (NCBI): domain Eukaryota; kingdom Metazoa; phylum Chordata; class Mammalia; order Chiroptera; family Pteropodidae; genus Eonycteris; species Eonycteris spelaea. The sequence continues at coordinate 44,534 of PUFA01000723.1, read as the reverse complement.
AGCCTCTACCCAATTGGAAGAGGTGCAACAAAGACCGAGAGATACTTGAGGCCCATGATTGAGACATTTCAGTGAAGTCTACTTTGAGCTCCTCAAAGGGAGTCACCAACACTTTGGACCCCTGGTAGAGCACACAGACCTTGCCTGTAGTTGTTGCAGGCACAGATTTCGCACCATTCACACACTGTTCTGGAAATTTTAGAGAGCCAGGGAATGTAGAAGTACCAGCCCAGGTGGTTTCTAAAGCAGTGGGACCAAGGTGAGTCCTTTGGTGAAACTGCTTGACAAAAGCTGGGGCTAGGGTCCCAGGGACTGCTTGCACATCTTTGAACTTACACCATGCACCAGGGAGGAAGCACCTCTCTTCAGTCTTAAATCAGGCTTCTTCTTGATGTGAGCACTTGGGGTCCCATTCAACTAATGGACAGGGAAACAAGGAAGCAGTTAAGCTGTAGGGCTGGCCGTCTCCTTGGCCACAGCCAGTTTGGCAACATGGTCTGCCCTGCAGTTGCCCTGTGCCATTATGGCATCCCCTTTTTGATGTCCTCTGCAGTGCATGACTGCTACTTTCTTGTAGGCCACACAGCATCTAAGAGTTCTAGAATTTCCTTTCCATATTTTACGTCCTTTCCCTCAGAATCCAATTAGGCCCTTCTCTTTGTACAAGGCTCTGTGTACATGGAGGGTGGTGAAGGCATACGTTAGCACACAGTTGTGCTGCCAGCTGAAGTGCATGGGTCAAGGCAATGAGCTCTGCCTTCTGTGCTGAGGTTCCCTCAGGCAAAGGTTTTGTCTCAATGGTGGGGTTACCACAGCATATCCTGCAAGGTGTTCTCTTCCCCTCACAAAGCTGCTATCATCAGTGCAATTCTACATTAGGGTCCTTGAGGGGCTGGTCCGTCATGTCAGGTCACTGAAAAACACTTAATCCATGACTTCAGTGCAACTGTGGTCTGGCTTGCTGGGCCCAATGGGTAGCAAAGTGGCTGGTTTCAGAGTTCGTACTATTTCTAGGTGAATGCATGTATTCTTGCACAGCTGTCCTTGATATCTGACCATCTGGGCATTGGTTAGCCAATATTGTTTCTCGTGGGTTGTAAGCTGACAAGTCCTGCAATCTGTGAGGCCAACCAAGTGTTGCCTCATCTGCAGGAATCCTTCTAAGAATGGGGATGTAGGAACGGGTTGAAGATCAATGCAGTGTTGATGAAATGCAAATATTATAGCAGGATGTGTAGGTTGGGTGGGGATAATATTATTAGCCAGCAAATATATGCTCTTAAATAAAAGCAACTTGCAAAAATAAAAATTGCTCTCTACTCCATCATCAGTGGATAGTGGGCTTCCAATCCCAGCTTTCTGTCTTCTTTCTTTCTCAATATTCCATCGTTCCCACTCAGGATTATATTCCAGGGTTTGCCCTGGACGTGGAAAGATTTGCCACTTGCTGGACACAGCAGGTGACTCCCAGACAGGGATCTAAGTAAGAGAAGACTCAAACAGGTAAGGTGAGGAGACTCCCTCAGGAAAAGCGTACAAAAAGAGAAGGAGAAAAAGACAGGTAACAGCCTAGTAGAATAACTCAGAAACATGCGTTAAATAAATTTAAGGAATAGTCTAATAGTTAAGAGTAAAGCATGGACAACAAGGTAAAAACCACAAATGTTTAAGACTATGCTTAGAGCTAGAAACTATGAAGTGAAAGGAGAACAATTAACAGAATTTTTTAAGTTTTGTACATGAAATTTGTCCTTTGTGCCGAGAGAGGAACTGTAAATAGTCAGACTTGGGAGAAGATTGGGAAGCCATTATGAGGGTGCTGTACCTCTGAATGGCCTGATAAATCTCCATTTTTACATTCTCCTTATGGGCTTTTAATAAGAGATGGTCTTGTTTCTTACCTGGGAGGATCAAATACCCCCAGGAGCAGAAGATAATGAGTGGGTGCTACAACTGCGAAGGACTTGGGAGGGCATGAGACCTTCATACTTCTCCACTGCCTTCTGTGCCTCTACCACCACTGCCTCCTGAATATGAGCAAGAAAAGAGAGGGAGGCTCATAGAGATCAGCAGGCTAGGGGAGGAAAGGACCGTCAGGAATGGATTTTAAACTGACTGAGTCAGCACTCCCAGGGAAGTTATAAATACTGATGATGGGAATATATGAGTATGTGCATGACTTTTGAACTATATTTAGTCTGTGTTATATGTAATATGGTGGTTCAGTTAAGAATTCTAATTATGATGGAAAGGAAGATGTATGTTTTAGTAATAGAAATATATGAAGTATAGAGATTTTATTTTGAGGAAAATTAAAGGAAAGATGTTTGTCTTAAAGTTGGTTATTTCTGAATGAGTGAAAAGGGGCAAACTGAAGGAATGAAAAAAGTAGTAGAAGGTTTATAAAAAATCATGAGAGGAAATTTTATGTGATTAAGCTAAACAAGATTGGAAATTTAAATGCCAAAAGTAAACTAATGCAAAATTAAAGTTGTGTTTAATGTTTCTTAGACTATTAGTCTACTACTGATGTTATGGAAGTTTTCTGAGTAGAAAACAAGGATTCCATGATCAATCAAAGTAATTTCTGTGTTTTATGTTGCCTTAACAGTTTTCTGAGGCTTTTAGAGAATATATTAACATTAGCCCAAAGTCTGAGAGGCAGACACTCTCTAGCTATACATTTCATAACTCGATCTGTGCCCAATATTTAAAGAAAGCTTCAAAAGTTGTGCCTAAACCCCAACCCTGCAGGCTGCCTTGGTGCCAGAAGTCTTTAAGTGTCCAATAACTGGGACTAGTCAGAGAAGGAAGCAAAGTACAAAAAGGCACAATTTTAGCTGCCATAATACAGGGACCATCTCGAGGTGACCTAGGCAATAAAAACCTTGCAGGCCTGGAGGGCCTTGAACTTGGTTGGCCATGAGTGGCATTGTTAGGACTAAGGCATAATCATGTGCAAACTGCAGAAGAAGGGCACTAAAGGGCAAATGTTCATCCATCCCTGGGAAGTCAAGGAGGGGTGGACCTCATAAGCCTCGTTCTACATAGCAAGCCTCTCTTGAAGCGGCTGCCTCTCTCCTCCAATAGTGGAGACTCAAGTGCTTGCAAGCTCCAGTCCTAGGAAAATCCATCACGATCACAACAGTGGACCTTAGGTCACCCTCGACATGGCAAGAAGTAAAAACTGAATTTTACTAGATACTAGAGCTACCTACTCTGTCCTGACGCATCCCAGGGGCCTCTCTCCAATGCTAACGTCACAGTGACAGGAATAAATAGCCCTCAAGGCAAACAGAAAGGCCCTACCAACTTTTGTGTAAGTTCCCAAATGCTGTCAAATTACAAGGAATCAACAGATGGGTACAATTATCTTGAATTAAACCAGTTTCTTATGAGTCCTCACAGGTTCCTCCAGAAATAAACCAGAAAGTGCAACCTATTCCTGTAAACCCTCGGGAAGATCTAAGCTCTTGTTCTGGAAATTAGATAAATCCACATGTCCCAGGGAATCAGGGAACTTCTGTGTACCTTGAATGAACAAACTGCCATGAAAAAGTAACTTCATTGCCAATTATCTATCTCCACTATCAACTTTGACTTGTCTTTTCTATCTTTTTTGTGCCTCTGGGGCCCTAAGAACAGGATTTCAGAGATTTTTATTCCCAGTAGGCAGGAACTACAGCCCTATCTCAGCTTTGAAGAAGTTACAGAAGACAGACCTTCCCTCCTCAACATCCCCTTAAGATTAAGGGAATAAAAATCTCTGAAGAGAAACAATGTAGAGAGGAGGCAGAAAAATTGAGGTGTTGCTCAAGCCATATTCAGAGACTACAATGCCTCTGAATGGGATTAAAAGTAAAGTTAAATTACATTTCCAAGGGATTTATTGTGGATCCTGCAAAATTGGCTAAGAAAACTTCAGATGATTGAGAGGCTTTAACCCCTACAATTTTTCTTAACCTACTGCCTGGTACTTAATTAGTCTGCTATTTTTTTGCTGTTAACAAACTTCAAATACAAAAACAAAAAGGGGGAGTCAGCCCATAACTCCCTCAAAATATATTAAAATCATGTACTTTTTTACTTTAAATGTTTTTGAATACAGATGATGATGGTCGAACAGCTGCAGAAAGGTTCTGGTCCCCTTCAGGGAATCCACGAGCAGTAGTTCATGGAAAAGATCGATTACTAATGAATGGCATGGCCCTGATCCATTTGAGTATGGGGACAGAGCATGTTTGTGTTTTTCCTAAAGGAGCAGATGGACCTTGTTGGCTTGCCTGAGAGGCTGGTCAGGCATTGTGAAGATGGCGGATGGATCAGACCTGGAGAAAGAAGCACACCTGGAGGGTACATAGCCTCTTTGATGACCACCCCAAAGGACACATTCAAAAGGACTTGTGGTGAGCTTTTACAGCTTTGAACTTTGTTAATCTATCTGATTTGTCTACTGAAAATTTGAAATATTAAGCATAGCTATGGGGTTTGAGCCTGTGTTGCTGCCCCCTATGTTTTTCTAATTAGACAATTGCAAAACAAATGCTTCAAATGGACTTCTTAATGTATCTTGTGCCAATTGTAATTTAACTAATTGTGTGGGTCCCCATAATAAGGGGGTATGGGTAACTACTATGACCTATAATTCAATGAAGTGGAATTGGCAATGGGTGCGATTGCATTTACAAAGGTATTTGGCATCAATAATAATTTCACAATGATAATAGTTTAGATTTGCATAATTTGCATCAGAGATTCTGGATATACAGAATGCAAAGGATACTATTATTAATCCAAAAGATTTAGCTAAAGATTTTTTAGATAGTTTGCAAGGGTTTAATCCTTTGAATATACTTAAACATACTTTTTGGATTTTAGTTGAAATTGTATGTTTACTAGTTGTACTCTTTTGCACTTTTCATTCAGCCGCTGAATCCTCCAATGACAAATAGCACAGTCTCATATTCATTGCATGCTCTGCGGCTTAAAATAAATAGGAAGGGGGAGTCTCTTGTACTCCAATAATGTTAATACTGAATGTGGTACTCGAGCTGTCAGTTTCTTGCCCCATAGCCAATTTGTCTGCCCCTGACACAAGGAGGGCTGTGGCTATGAGTGCTCACAAGCAAGATGGCCAGCCCTGGGCGGCAGAGTCAAGCTGTTTGGAGAGATAAGCCATGGGATAGTGCCAAGATCCTAGCAGTTGGTTAAGACCCCTACTGAGACATCCGTGAGCTTGTGTACACACAGAAAGAAAGACTGGGTTAAGTCTTGGAGTCCTAGTCCGGGGGTGTTAGTCAGTGCCTGTTTGATTTCTTCAAAGGCCTTCTGTTGTGTAGATTCCCAGAGAAGTGGCTCCCTTTCTCCCCCTTTGTAGATTCATAGAGGGGTTTGGCCAGGATGGAGAAATTAGGTATCCAGATCCTACAGAAGCCAGCTGCTCTGAGGCATTTGAGGACTTGTTGCTCCGTGGGAGTGACAGGAATTGAGCAGACCGTTTGTTTCCTTTTTGAGCCAAGTTGGTGTTGTCCCCGTGACAGGTGGAAGCTGAGACATTTAACTCTTTTTTGGCAGATTTGAGCCTTCCTTTTAGAGAACTTGTAACCCGCTTCTCAGAGGAGATTGAGTAGATGCGTTCCTTCCATGCATTCCTCATAGGTCTTTCCTGCTAGGAGGAGGTCATCTGCATACTGGAGTAATGTACATCTATGTTGGTCTGCTGGGAAGGCCTTTAAATCCAAGGCTAGAGCTGTCCCAAAGATGGTCGGGGAGTTCTTGAACTCCTGAGGCAGCCGTGACCATGTCAACTGGCCCTTGTCTCCGCTTTCAAGGCTTTCCCATTGGAAGGCAAAGATTGGCTTACTTTTGGATCTGCTGGCCACACTGGCTTCTTTTTTTTCAAATGACCTTGAGAGTGTGCCAAGGCTCAGGCTAGGAAGACCCTACAGTTCTCCTCTAGGAAGACTCTCAAACAAGGGGGTCAGGTGTGAACTGTTGCCTCCCAAGAATCAGTCTGGGTAGCCAGGTTGACTGGTAATGACTTGAGAGACCTTTGAAAGGCTTCCTCATCAAGAGCTTCCTCTGCTGGCCACCCAATGCCAAAAGAAGGCCAGTTGATCTCACAAAGAGTGAAGAGTTTTCTGCAGGGTGAGTTTAACTCCATAATCTTTTGAATAACCCTTTCTGAAATTATTAAGCATAGAACCTAAAGGTGTCTGTTTACTCTGTTGTCCACCCATCCTTCCACCTGTGGTCGGTGATGCACATGCACTCAGGATTTGTTTTACCCATCCATAGCCGTTGCCCTCTCGGCGCTTCTTAGCAATTGGTGGGTCGGTATAAAGCCCTGAGTAAGATCACTGGAGTAGACAATTCATGGAGATCCAGTGACACCACCCTAAGCCGTGTGAGGTTCGCCACAGAACCACAGACAGGGGCTCAATTCTCGCTTTGTTGTCAGGTCACGACTCAGTCAACACACAATCACACACCAAACACTCCACCCTCCTCCCTATGTACTTGAGAGGTCACAGTTTCCTCTAGCAAATGTAATCAGGTGACCTCGGGAGTTGATCAGACTCCCTTCTGTCCTCTAATGAACAAGCTGTTCTGGGGCCCCGGGTCCTTACCACTCAGTTGGGCGGTGCTCCTGGGCGGTGCTCCTGGGCTGGTTCCTTTGCCTCTCCAGGTTCCATTTTGTTCTCGGAGACACCTCCTCGGTCTGCTGGAAGAGTTGTCCTACCCTACAGACAACAGGTCTGCTGGTACACCAGGCGAAGTCTGCTTCTCCCAGCATCCTGAGGGACAGACCCCAGACGCAAAAGAGGTGAAAAACTGCAGTCTCTGGATCACGGAGGAGCCCCAGAAATATTGCGGGTTTCTCAAATGGAGAGATGGGACACCGAGGCTATAAGCAGGAAGCAGCATTTATTGATGCTGGCACCAGCTGAGCAAATTCTTATCCAAAGGCTGAGCTCCAATGTAACACAACGGGCAGTTTTATACAGTCTTGTCATTCCTACACAGCTACAGATATAAGGAAGAACATTGATTGATTGACAAACTATAAGAAAAACTGATGTTACTTGGAGAGTCCTTGAGGTGGGGGCAGGGGAGGGTGGTCAGTCAGGAACAAGCTTGTTCGAGCAGGAAATGGCCAGACAGGGTCAGGAAGCCACCATACTATGGAGCGTTTTTAAGGGATGCTGTAAGAGCAGTAAATTCCCCAGCCTGGGATATACCATGAGGAGAGAGGGCAGAGAAGTAGGGATGGTAGCGTCCAATCCCACTGCACTGAGGCAGGGGAGTGAGGTCTTAAAAGTGCCCATAATCTTAATCAGCCTCCACACTAGCCAAGCCACCCCAACTATAATAATAGGTATCAATAAAAGTAAGTTTTAAATTGATAGGGGCCTATGGTTGTTTTCTCTAATGTAATGTGTCAATAAAAGCATCTTCTTGGACACTATTATTCATAGTCCCTTGTGAAATAAAATCTAAGTAATAAGTATGCAAATGCAGCATTAGGACACATTTTTAATCCTGCTGCACAAGTGTGTTGCTCTTTAGCTCCTCAAATATGGAATTATGGAGATACCATTGCCCCTCTGGGAGATGTCACAGGACAAAGGTGATAAGAATCCAGTATATCCTTTCAGTGGATGAACTGCTACACGTTCTTCAAAACCCAACCCCACACACAGCCTATGGGAAGCCCTTCCTGACTGTGGTATGAGTCCAATGGCAGTTGAAGGCCCACCATAAACCAGCAGGTGGGAAAGGACACAGCCCTGAGATCTGGCATTCTCTATCTCTGTGCCCTTAAACCAAGTCCGTGCTTTTTGGGTCCCAGTTCAACATTCTGGACAGTAGAGTGCTGGACTGATTACAAAACAGTCCTCTCTCTCTCTCCCACAGCCCTGGATTGGATAGTTTTTTGTTGTTGAGTGAACAAATAAAGGAAGAAATTGATACCATGGGAGCTTGCTAGCCCACATTCATGTTTAAAAATGTTCCCAGCATTATTGTTAATTTTCTTGCGTATGATGATTGTACAGCAGTTATTAAAAGAAAGAGGAGGAGACAGAAAAAGAAAAGGGAAGAAAAAGCATCCGCATATGTCAGAGATTTATACCTAAGTTTATGGGTGAAAAGATAAGAAATCTGTTCAGGATGCAGGACAGTCAGTGGTAGAGTTTAAAAGAACACACTAATATCCTATTAAGTGGAAATCCCCCAGAATTTCCAACCACACATCACTCTGCCCTATCTACCCCTCTTTAGCAGTTACCACTTCTTAATAATCAATGTTTATAGCTCTCTTGCCCACAATGACAGATCCACAATGGTAGAGATTTGGGGTCTCTTTTCTTTTAACCAAATATTAAATAGCAATGGTGAAAAAAAGAAAGGACATAAATAAACAAAATCAGGGATGAAAGAGGGGAAATTACACTGACAATCACAGAACTACAAAGGATTATACAAGAATATTTTATGAAAAGTATATAACAACAAATTTATATAACCTAAAAAAATGGACCAGTACTTAGAAAAATACATCTTCCTAGATTGAATCGAGAAGGTCTGGAAAATCTAAATTGACTGATCAGCAGTATGGAAAATGAAACAATCATGAAAAACCTATCAAAAAGTAAAAGTCTAGGACCAGATGGCTTCACTAGTGATTCTACCAAAACATTCAAAGATTTAATAGCTATTCTCCTCAAAATATTTCAAAAAACTGAAGAGGAGGTGTACTTCTCCAACACATTTTATGAGGCCAATGTTCTCTCATACCAAAATCTGGTAAAGATAACACAAAAAAGAAAAGAAAACTACAGACCAATATCTCTCATGAACACAGATGCAAAAATCCTAAATAAGATACTAGTGAACCAAATACAGCAACATTTAAAAGATTATACACTACGATTGAAGTGGGCTTCATCCCAGGGGCACAGGGATGGTTCAACATATGCAAATCGATTAATGTGATACACCACATAAACAAATTAAAAAATAAGAATCATATGATCGTATCAATAGATGCAGAAAAAGCCTTTGACAAGTACATGTCCATTTATGACCACTTAACAAAATTGGTATAGAAGGAAAGTACCTTACATAATAAAGGCCATATATGACAAACCCTCAGCCAACATTATACTTAATGGTGAAAAACTAAAAACCTTCCTCTAAGATCAGGAACAAGACAAGACTGTCCACTATCACCACTGTATCCAATATAATGTTGGAGGTCCTAGTGAATGCAATCAGACAAGAGAAAGATATAAAAGGCATCCAAATAGGAAACAAGACATCAAACTGTCACTATTTGTGGATGACATGATTCTCTACAAAGACCCTATTAAAAGAAAGAAGATACAAAGAAATGGAAAGATATTCCATATTTTGGATTGGAAGAATCAACATAGTTAAAATGACCATATTACCTAAAGCATTATACAGATTTAATGCACTCCCCATCAAAATCCCATAGGCATTTTTTTAAAAAAATAGAACAAAAATCATCAGATTTGTATGGAAGCGCAAAAGACCCTGAATTGCCAAAGCCATCCTGAGAAAAGAATGAGGCTGGAGACATCACTCTGCCTGACTTCAAATTATACTACAAAGTGAAAGTAATCAAAATGGCATGGTATTGTCAGCAAAACAGACACACGGACCAGAGGAACAGAATCAAGAGTCCAGAAGTAAACCCATATTTATATGGCAAATAATTTTTGACAAAAAAAGCCAAAACATACAGTGGAGAAAGGAAAGCCCTTCAATAAATGGTGCTGGGAAAACTGGAAAGCCACCTGCAAAAGAATGAAACTAGACTGTTGTCTATCACCACACACAAAATTAACTCAAAATGGATTAAGGACCTAATATAAGACCTGAACAATAAAATGCATAGAAGAAAAATAGGAACTAAACTCAAGGACCTTGGACTTAAAAGGATTTTATGAATTTGATCAAGGCAAGGGAAGTAAAACAAAAAATAAATGAAAGGGACTACATCAAACTAAAAAGCTTCTGCTCAGCAAAAGAAATTGTCAACAAGGTAAAGAGACCATCCGAATGGGAAAATATATTTGCAAGCACGCCTCCGATAAGGACTAAGGGCTAATATCCAAAATATACAAAGAACTCATATGATCAATAACAACAAAAAACAAAGATCCAATCAAAAAATGGGCAGAGGACCTGAACAGACACTTCTCCCTAGAGGACATACAAATGGCCAACAAATACATGAAAAGATGCTCAACATTGCTAGCTATTAGGGAAATGCAAATCAAAACCACAATGAGATACCATCTCACACCTGTTAGAATAGCTATAATCAACAGGACAAGTAATAACAAATGTTGGAGAGATGCAGAGAAAGGAACCCTCATACACTGCTGGTGGGACTGCAAATTGTACAGCCACTATGGAAAACAGTATGGAGGTTCCTCAAAAAACTAAGAATTGATCCACATGAACAGCAATCCCTCTGGGTATTTACTCCAAAGACTTGAAAAATTTATATCCAAAAGTATTTGCACACCATGTTCATAGCAGCATTATTCAGGTGGCCAGGACATGGAAGGCAACCAAGTGTCCTACGATAGATGATTGGCTAAAGAAGCGTGGTACATATATACAATGGAATACTCAGCCATAAGAAGAGAGAAAATACTGCCATTGTGACAACCTGGATGGACCTCAGATAATATGCTAAGTGAAATAAGCCAGAAAAAGTTGAAAATCACATGATATCACTTATATATGGAATATAAACCTAAAAGGAACACATGAACAAGACAAACAGAGACTCAGGGACACGGACTAAAGACTAGTGGTTACCAGAGGGTAGTGGCTGTGGGAGGAAGGAGGAGTTAGACGGGGTATAGGGGGTCAAATCTAGGTAGGAGGGGGAGGGTGAAGTAGTTAAAGGGATCAAACATATGGTAGCTGAAGGAAACTGGACTTTTTGGTGGTAAACACACAATAGAAAATACATATATGAAATTATAATGTACACCTTAAAATTATATAATTTTATTACAAATGATACCCCAATAAACTTAATAAAATATCAATCAATCAATCAACCAATAGCAAAGGCAGTGACTGGTGATCAATAAATATTTGGTGAATGAACAAATGGAGTCTTAGATACTAATAAGTTCTCCATCTATTTAGTATTTCCTGCATTACTAATGCCAAATCAATTTTATAAATAGTTTTGTCATCCAGAGATGCCTGTAGAATCTTTTGGAAGGAATAATTAATCTTTTAAGAAAATGAAGCTGGTGTGTGTTGTGTGGTGTGTGTGTGTTGTGTGTGTGTGTGTGTCTCTACATGCTCTCTGTAGTAAAGATAGAAGAAAAAACAAAGCAGTTGGTTATTCTACATATGTGAGAAGCAGAAATCACTGCAGTATCAGCATGAACAAGTAAATGAGCAAAAAGTAAATGAATAAGATAATTTCCAATAAAAAAAAGAAGGCTATGAAGAAAATTAAAGCATGGCAAGGAGCTAGAGTAGTGGCATAGGCCAGGGAAGAAAGACATCTGAAGAAACGACGTATAAGTAGATACATGAGTGATGCAAATGGAGTGAGCCATGGAGCCAAAGCATACATGGCAGGGGCCTCAATAAGTGTCAAGGGTATGGATTTCCTGCATCCCTGCTTATCCTACCACTGGATGGCATCTCTGGTATGGGGCCAAAGAGTTCCTTTCCCCATTCATGGAAGAGGCAGCACTTGTCTCCTGCAGACTTTCTTTTTACATTAAAATATTCATCTAACAGTTTAATTTTCCCAATTAATTGAAATATTTAGTTTTAATAACATAAGCAGCACTTATGCACCTACTACCTAAAAGAAAAGGCAGTGCCTTGGTAATAACCTCCATCTGTTTACGTGGTTCCCCAATTCATTGCCCTGCCTCCCCTCAAATGAGGTAAACATCACCCTGAATCCAAAGTTCATCAATTTTTATTTCCTTTTTATGTAATTCTATTGCAACTACATGAAATACTAAGTAGTTCATGTTCTTTATATTAATAGCATTTAATTTTTTAAAAGTGTATTATGCTTTATACAATCTTTTTTGGAATTACAGGATTTTTCCCCTTAATGTTCAACCATATTGTTGGATATTGTTCTAGTTCATTCATTTTGACCCCTGTTGATGAGCATCCATTTTTGTTTCCAGGTTTTGCTGTTGTGAACAAGATGCCATACATACACTAGGTTTCATGTGCAAGTGTTTCTCTTGGATATATTTCTAAGAATGGAATGGCTGGATTGTGAGGTATATAAATATTCACTGTAGGAGGCAATTCCAACTATTTTCTAAAGTGGTTTCACTGATATATATTCCATCAACAGGGAAGAAAGATACTGAGGGTATATATCTTCTCCAATATTTGGTATTGTCAGACCTAAATTTTTGCAAATTGAATGGATGTAAAATGTCATCTCAACTTGTCTTGATTTGTATTTCTCTGACCACTAATGACTTTGACTATCTCTTCACATGTTTATTGGCTGTATTTTCCCTTCTCTGAAATGGTCTAACAGACCTGTTTTTTTTTAACATAGCCTAGTCCCATTATGACATTCAACAACAGTAACAATGATTCCTGCTACTCTATTAGAAGTGTATGCATGCCAAATGTGCTTCCACTGATTCCACTACTTCTTTCATTTATTTATTTGACAAACACCCAGACTGGAGTTATAAGGTTAGAAAGAGAATCTGGGGTAATTAGAGTCCAACCCTCTAAAAAAGTAAAAATTAGCTTAGACTGCAAAAATCCACTCATTCATCAGGCTGGGAGAATTGACACAAATTAACGTCAGATGCAAGATTAACAAGAAACATTATTTCTCCCAAGGACATGCTGTAGTTGTAATGCCATAAAAAACTACTATGAAGGACTACTGCTCTCTTAGTCACTGAGAAACTGTTCTCTACAAACACAGACTTTCAGAAAACTGCTGTTTGAAATGATGTCAGTATGGAAGAAGCATCTCACTGTTGCTGGAGATTCTAAGTCACTTAGTCACAAAGAGGCAGCCAAGTTTTCCAACCCTGGTGCAGATAGATATAAGGGGTATCTAGATACAACATTTTACATATATCTTAACTTTATTGTTTCCAAGGAAGCAAGACTCTGGGTTCACTTTGCAGTCGATATTCAGCCTGGTTTGCTTTGAGCTTACCAAACACTGCTTCATTTACATTTTATCTGAACTTCACCATTCTTTAGAATCCTGTAATAACTCTCTTTTCTTTTGTTTAGTGAGCCGCTCCATGGGGTCCTCTGGTTGTATGGTCTCCCACATTGACTGATAGATCTGTCAGACTGCAAATTAGTCCCAGATAGTCTTAGGCTAATTGGAGCAGGACACTCTTGCATTCCAGATTGTTAAATTGAGGCTCAGAGGGGATGTGACTGGATTGAGAGCATTTTTATTGCCATATTGCATTAGGTTAAGGAAAAATCAAAATTAGTATTGGTACTTTTATTTTAGTTGAGGTAGCTGGAATGGGAGACAATGTAGATTATGGGAGCATTCAAACCCTATGGCCAATTTCTGCAAGCACAGCAGAGGGGAAGCTAACACTGATTCCCCTCACTTTTTTTTTCCAGTGCTATATCCTAGGGGCCTTGTATATCCCTGATTTCTTCCCTTCCCTTGTGGTATGTTCCAGGAGAGACCTGTAACCAATCTTGACTTCTCTCCCTTCTCATCCTGTGGTATCTGCCAAGAGATGACAGTCACTGACACCTCTGTGTCCTTCCAGAGGCTTCTCGGCTTCTCTGAACATTATTACACAGATCTATAGAGTACAGATCCAAAGACCCTTTGTCCAGAAAACCCGCTGTGAGAAACGTGCCCACCCCTGCTCCCTGCCACTTGCGAGATAGCTCCTCTGTTTGCCTCTACGACTTTAGAAACTGCCTCATCTTCAGTACGCGATGTACACTCCTCCAAAATGGCGTACCTCATGGGAAGCGCGATCTGGGCGCGGCCATGTTCCCCGCCTGCTCACGCTGCCGAGGGCCAAGGAATACCGCCTCCCCGCCCCCAAAGAACCCACGCCGTACAACTCCATGTTGACTCTTGGCTGATATCGGCTTCAAATCTCAATTTACGCATGTGCAAAAGCACACCTCCTTCGTGCAAAGCCCCAAACTCTGCGAAGGGGTGGTGCTAGAGGTGGTGACCGGAAGCGGCTGCGGTTCTCAGCCGCGGTTTTAATAGTTGGTGTCAGGATGATTTCAATGCTTAGTGCCAGAGGCTGTTCGAGATGATGTGGCCCCAGGGAGGGTGAGTGTTGGGGAATTCTCTGTTGTCGTTGATGGCTTCGGTTGTCTAACTGTAGTTGGATCATTGTTTTGCAGGCTTTCTTCTTTTCTTATATCAATGTCTTAAAGTTCACGGTAAGACCCACAAGGTTTGGTGTATTATGTTCTAAGTGTTTTTTAAGAGTTGATCATTTTTCTTTTGCCCATGAGTTATTTAGAAGTGCATTTTCAGTTACGAAAAGTTTATCCTTTTAACAGATTCTAACATTAGTTTTCTGTGGTCAAAAATGTTTACGTGAACCTCATTCCATGAAATATGAGGGCATTGATTCAAGGCCTAGTACGTGGTGAATTTTTATAAATGTTCCATGTATAACTCGACAAAAATATTGTTTAGTTGTTAATGTGTCTTACAAGATATGTACTCTTTTTTGTCTGTTTCTTCTATTCCTGAGCTAGTAGAGGCATATTTTCTACTGTGATGCTGACTTGTCCATTTCTCTTTCCTGCTGTCCATGATCCATTTCGAGTTAAGTTTTGTATGAAGTGTGAGACTTAGATTGAAGTTCACTTATTTGAATGCCCAGTTATTCAAGCACCATTTGTTGAAAAGACTATCCTTCTTCTGTTCATCTGTCTTGCATCTTTGTCAAAAATAAATTGGCGGAACTTCTGTGGGGCTATTTCTAAGCTCTCTATTTTGTTTCATTGATCTATGTGTCTATATTTATTATGGATGGGTGTTGAATTTTGACAATACTGTATGAATTTATTTGATCTTGTGATTTTTCTTGTTTAGCCTGTTAATATGAGGAATGCACTGATTGGTTTTTAAAATTTTTACTTAATTTTTATTTTTTAATTAATTTATTGGGGTGCCATTAATAAAATCATGTAGGTTTCAAGTGTAGAATTTGATAATACAGCTGATGTGTATTGCATTGTGTGTTCATCACCCAAAGTTAAATTTCCTTCCGTCACCATATATTTGACCCCCTCTACTCCTGTCTACCTTCCCCCTCCCCATCTTCTCTCTGGTAACCACTAAACTATTGTCTGTGTCCATAAGTCGCTGCTTGTTTGTTGCTTTCAGTTTTATATCCCACACATGAGTGAAATTCTGTGGTTCTCAACTTTTTCTGTCTGACTTATTTTTCTTAGCACAATAATTAATGTCAAGGTCTATTCATCTTGTCGCAAATGGCAGTATTTCATCTCTTATGGCGGAGTAATATTCCATTGTGTATATGTACCACATCTTCTTTATCCAATCATCTATCGAGGAACCTATGTACTGTTTTCCATAATGGCTGTACCAATTTACATTCCCACCAGCAGTGTATGGGGGTTCCTTTTCCCTACAACCTCTTCAACACTTATTTATTATTACTTGTCTTATTGATGATAGCCCTTCTAACATGTGAGGTGGTTTCTTATTGTGTTTTGATTTACATTTACGTAATGGCTAGTGAGACTGAGCATCTTTTCATATGTCTATTGGCCATTCATGTCTTCTTGGGGGAAGTGTCTGTCCAGGTCCTCTGCCCATTTTTTAATTGGATTATTTGTCTTTCTGTTGTTGAGTTGTATGAGTTCTTTGTATATTTTGGATGTTAGGCTCTTATCGGAGGCGTTAATTGAGTTTTGAAATTGAACCAGCTTTATATTCCTGAAATAAACTTCACTTGGTTGTGGCGTATAATTCTTTTTATATATTGCAGGAATTGATTAGCTAATACTTTTTTTGAGAATTTTTTTGCATCTAAGTTCATGAAAGATGTTGGTCTATAGTTTTTATTTTTGTTTTTGTACTGTTTTGTCTGGTTTTAGTATTAGGGTAATACTTGCATCATAGGATGAGTTGGGAAGTGTTCTATTTTTTGGAAGAGATTTGTGCAGAATCATGCTAATTTTTTTAAATGTTTGGTAGACTTCTTCACCGGAACCAACTGGGCCTGGAAATTTCCTTTTGGAAGATTTTTGATTATGTCTTCAATTTCTGTAGTCGTTATATGACTATTCAGATTATCTAGCTAATATCTTTTTAGAGCATCTATTTGATGGTGGGTCAGTTGTGGGAGTTTGTGTGTTGTGAGGAATTGGACCATTTCATCCCATGTTGTTGAATTTGTGTGCATAAAGTATGGTATTCCCTTTCCTTTTAGTCACTGCAGGATCTGTACTTATATCCTGTTTCATTTCTGATATCGATAATTTGTGTCTTCTCTCTTTTTATCTTTATCAATATTGCTAGAGGATTACCAATTTTATTGATGTTTTTCAAAGAACCAGATTTGATTTCATTGATTTTCTCTATTTTTCTATTTTAAATTTCATTGATTTCTTCCCTTGTGTTTATTACTTCTTTCCTTCTGCTCGTTTGGGGTTTCCTTTGCTCTTCTTTTTATAGTTTCTTGAACTGGGAGCTTAGATTATTGATCTAAGACCTTAATTCTTTTATAATATAAACATTTAGCGATAACAATTTCCCTTTAAACACTGCTTTATCTATGTCCCACAAATTTCAATATGTTGTATTTTCATTTTCATTTGTTATTTTTTAATTTCCTCTGAGACTTCCTCTTTGATTCATGGATTATATAGAAATGTATTGTTTAATTCCCAAATATTTAGAGGCTAAGAACATATGCTGTGTGATTTTAATTTGTTGAAGTTTGTTTTATAGTCCTAGGTATGGTATGTCTTGGAGAATGTTGCATGGGTGCTTGAAGAGAATGTACACTCTATTAGTGTTTGGCTGGATTAGAGTGGGTATGTTCAATTAGGCTTTACTTTTCTTGGTCCTTTGATTAAGGGGAGTAGGCTTTTTTTTAGAGCTTTTTGGTCTGTTGATGGTTTTGAGTTATAAGCTTTTCCAGTGCCCTGTTTGTGATATATGGAAGGGGAAACAAAACCCAAGGAACTCACTGTGTTGTTCCTCAGACCCTGAGGTCTGTGGGCTATCCGCCTTTTCTTTCTACCTTTCAGAGTCTTTGTATTTGTTGTTACGTCATTTTTTCTGATCTTTTATACACTCATTGTACTTCTCTATCTGTTTTTTTTCTCTCCTAACTTTGCTAATTTACATTTTGCTAGGACAGCACCTATTTCACATCAATATTAAAATATGTTGCTATACAGTTATGCATAATAGTTCACAATGACTACCTTGAACCACTGCCCTGCCTGGGAAAAACTTGTATGTAGCTTCTGTATTGATTTCCCACTTTGGTCCTGGTTATTTAAGAAAGTGTTTCTTTTCTTTTAAAACAGACTTATTTAAGTATATAAAACAGATTTATTTAGATATATTCCAAGATCATAAATCCACCCATTTAAAGGATACAGTTCAAAATGATCCAATCGAAAAATGAGCAGAGGACCTGAACAGACACTTCTCCCTAGAAGACATACAAATGGCCAACAAATATATGAAAAGATGCTCAACATCACTAACTAGTAGGGAAATGCAAATCAAAACCACAATGAGATACCATCTCACACCTGTTAGAATAGCTATACTCAACAGGACAAGTAATAACAATGTGGAGAGGATGCAGAGAAATAGGAACCCTCATACACTGCTGGTAGGACTGCAAATTGGTACAGCCACTATGGAAAACAGTATGGAGGTTCCTCAAAAAACTAAGAATTGATCCACCATATGAACCAGTAATCCTCTACTGGATATTTACCTCAAAGACTTGAAAACTCATATCCGAGATGATATTTGCACACCAGTGTTCATAGCAGCATTATTTACTGTGGCCAGGACATAGAGGCAACTGAAGTGTCCTACAATAGATGATTGGCTAAAGAAGCTGTGGTACATATATACAATGGGATATTACCCAGCCATAAGAAGAGATGAAATACTGCCTTGTGCAACAACCTGGACAGACCTTGAGATAATCATGCTAAGTGAAATAAGCGAGACAGAAAAAGTTGTAAAATCACATGATAGCACTTATATGTGGATAT
Source organism: Eonycteris spelaea (assembly GCA_003508835.1). Classification (NCBI taxonomy): domain Eukaryota; kingdom Metazoa; phylum Chordata; class Mammalia; order Chiroptera; family Pteropodidae; genus Eonycteris; species Eonycteris spelaea. The sequence continues at coordinate 26,231 of PUFA01000723.1, read as the reverse complement.
AAACCTAAAAGGAACAAATTAACAGGACAAACACACAGACTCATGGACATGAACTATAGACTAATGGTTACCAGAGTGTAGCGGTTGGGAGAGGAGAGAGTAGGTAGATGGGGTAAAGGGGGTCAAATATAGGTGGGGAGGGGGAGGGTGAAGTAGGTAAAGGAGATCAAACATATGGTAGCTGAAGGAAACTGGACTTTGGGTAGTAAACACACAATAGAATATACAGATGTGAAATTATAATGTACACCTTAAAATTAATAATTGTATTAACCAAAATTACCCCAATAAACTTAATTTTAAAAAAATAAATAAAGTATACAGCTCAGTGGTTTCTAGTACATTCACAGAATTGTGCAGTCATCACCACAATCTTATTTTTAGAAAATTTTCTTTATTTTAAGCACATTTTAAAATTACTATTATTCTGGTAACATTGGTTAATGAAATCCATTAAGTTTCAAGTGTACAGTTCAACAGTAAATCATATATATTGCATTGTATGTTCATGGCCCATAGTTAGATTTCTTTCTGTCACCACATGTTTGACCCCTTTTACCCCATCTACCTCCCCGCTCCTCCCCTACCCTGGTAATCACTAGTCGGTTGTCCATGGGTCTCTGTTTATTTGTCATGTTTGTTTGTTTCAGATTTATATCCCACATATAAGTGATATCATGTGGTTTTCAACTTTTTTCTCTGACTTATTGCTTAGCATGATTATCTCAAGATCCATCCAAGTTGTTGCAAATGACAGTATTTCATCTCTTTTATAGTAATATTCCAGTCATCTATTCTAGGACCCTTTGGTTACTTACATGTCCTGACCACCGTGGGTAATGTTGCTATGAACATCGATATGCATATATCTTTTGGATATATGTTTTCAAGTCTTTGTGGTAAACACCCAGTAGAGGGATTGCTGGATCATGTGGTAGATCAATTCTTAATTTTGGGGGGAATCTCCATGCTGTTTTCCATAGTGGTTGTACTAATTTGCAGTCCCACCAGCAGTGAATGAGGGTTCCTTTTAATTTTAGAACATTTCCAGTACCCTAGGATGAAACCTCATACATATTAGCAGACAATCACCATTCATGCCACCTGCACACTCCCAGCCCTAGGAAACTACTAGTCCATTTCTGTCTCTATATGTTTGTGTATTCTGGATGTTTCACATAAATGGAATAATAAAGTATGTGGTCTTTTGTTAGTGGCTCCTTTCACATAAGATAATGATTTCAAGGTTCATTAATGTTGTAGCTTATATCAGTACTTCTTATTTATTGCCAAATAATATTCCATTGTATGGATACATCAAATTTTGTTTATCCATTTATTGGTTGATGGACATTTAAGTGGTTTCCACTTTTTGGCTACTATGAATAATACTTTGAATATTCGTGTACAAGTTTTGGAGTAGACATGTGTTTTCATTTTTTTGGGTAAAAACCTAGGAGTGGAATTGCTGGATCATATGGTGACTCTATGGGTAACATTTTGAGGAACTGCCAAACTGATTTTCGGAGTGGCGGCATCATTTTACAATTCTACCAGCAATGTGTGAGGACTCCAATTAATTTACATCTTACTGACACTGTCTTTTTTTTCCTTATCTATCCTAATGAACGGAAAATTTGGGGTTTGATTTGCATTTCCTTAATGGCAACTGATGTCAAATATCTTGTACTATTATCAGAGAATACAGCCTTCCAGTTCTCAACATTAAAATATCTACCAGATCTTCTTTGTAGACAAGTTATTTGATAGAATTTTGTAAATGTTCCATTGACAAAAGAAAAGCTTTCTTTTGGTACATTAAAAGCTTTCTTTGCTACATTATCTTTATGTGTTTAAAACTTAATTTATTCATGCCTTTTATTTTACTTTCTTGTTTTCTAGTCATCCCATCTGTTACATTTGTTGCCTTAAGTTCTTCTTCATATTATGTGGATATATTTTATTTCCTAGAAATAATGGCTAAATCTGTAGTGCCTCTATTAGTTGAGCAGAATAAAATTGTACATCAACAACTTGGACATAGAAACACTTTCCTCCCTATTTCCCTCAACAGGTGAAACAGTTTTACCTCTGGATATTTTTGAGGCAATTAAAAAATTTTTAGTCCAAGGCTATTAGTACTTTTCTTATGACATATCTCTTCTGTTTCAAGAAACTTAACTTTTTAATTCTAAATCAGTCATGTTTTCAACATCTATTAAACAGAACCATGTTTATTTTGAGCCTACCACATAAAAGTTACCATGTGGTTGAGAATGTGAACTTTGAAGCCAGGTAGTCTGGGTTTGACCTAACATCATGAAACCTCTGCTTCTGTGTGCATAAAAAGGAATAATAATTACAACAACACATAGATGACAGGATTGTTGTGCAAATTAAATGAAATACTTGCTTCTGCATATTATATGATTCCTTGTAATAACAATACTTGCTAATATGAATTAAAAGTTTACCTGGGGAGCTCTTATACTGCCTGCCATCTTTGTCTACACTGCAACCATGCCACCCTACACCATTGTCTACTTCCTTGTTTGAGGGCACTATGAGGCCATGCACATGCTACTGGCTGATCAGGGCTAGGGCTAGAAGGAGGAGGTTGTTACTAAGGAGAACTGGCTGCAGGGCTCACTCAAGGCCTCCTGTCTATAAACAGCTCCCCAAGTTCCAGGATAGAGACCTTCCCCTGTACCGGTCCAATGCCATCCTACACCACTTGGGCCGCTCCCTCAGTCTGTATGAGAAGTACCAGTTGGAGGCAGCCCTGGGGGATGCGGTGAATGATGGCATGAAGGACCTCTGCTGCAAATACATCACCCTCATCTACACCAACTATGAGGTGGGCAAGGAGGACTATGTGAAGGAGATGCCAGGGCATCTGAAGCCTTTTGAGACCCTTCTGTCCCAGGACCAGGGGGACCAGACCTTCATTGTGGGCAACCAGATGTTTGTGGACTGCAGCCTCCTGGACTTGCTGTTTAATCACCAGATTCTGGCCGGCAGCTGTCTGGATTCCTCCCCCCTGCTCTCAGCCTATGTGGCTTGCCTCAGTGCCCAGCCTAATATCAAGGCCTTTCTGTCCTCCCCCAAGCACGTGAACCTACCCATCAATGGCAACCGGAAACAGTGAGGGCTAGTAGCACCCTCAGCAAGAGGCAGGAGCTGCCTGCCAACCCTTCTCCAGGACCAATAAAATTCCCAAGCGAGAAAAGAAAGTTTACCTGAGCCAGTCCGGTGCTTAGTGCTTTTCAAACATTATCTCATTTAATTTTCACAATCCCTTGAGTTAGTTTTAATTTGTTTAAAAAAAACTGAAGAAACATTTTTATATTCTCAGAGCTAAAAGTTGACAGAGCTAGAATTTAAGCCTTTATTAATTTTAGTCTCAATCTATGGTCTCACTCATATATGTTTTGATGAATAACTATAATAGACATTAATTGGACTTTGTCTACAGTACCAGTGCCATGAACCATACTTTGGTGCCCCCAAGAAGTGTTTTTTGGGTGAATGCTGAGTGACTGACCATATGGACACTCTCTTTCCAGGTTTCCTGGAGTTTCTTTGGAGCCCTGGGACCAGACTCTATAGTGAAGAGCCCCAGCAGCAGCTCTAGTTGAGTGCTCGGACCTCACCTGCTCTTAGGCTCCTGGGAAGAGTGGAGTTGCCAGCAAGAGAGCCCGAGGGCTGAGGCCCAGTGGGAACATGCCAGCCAACCAGAGCTCTCCCCAGTGGTCCCTGGTCCTGACAGCGGGAGGACCTGACAACTCCTGTGAGGTGAGGATAAAGGTGCCCAGGGACAGGAATTCATCCAGAATGAAAGATAGCATCTTGTTATTTTAATTTGTATGACCTTTTTTTTCACCATGCAGCATAATCAGGGGATTTTATTGATTATTTACTTCCTTTGTGTGAATTTCATTCTCTTGTCCATTGCTGATTAATTTTTTTTATCTTAGGTTATGGGTTTTAAAGAGATTTTTTAAACATTAAGGTTAATAACCCTTATCATACCATATTTTTGTGACTATTTTGCCACTTTTTAATTTAAAATTAGTTTTAAGTTTTTTATTTATAAGTGGTAAAAAGTATCAAATAGTTCTTCAGGTCTTCTTTTTAAAAATGACTCTTCCCTGCTTTGTTTCTTCCAGATTCCAGCTTCCTAGAGGGAAGCACTCTTAATCTTTTAAACAGATTTTTAAAAAAATATTTGGTTTTGAACATTAGCTATTCACTTTCCACTATAGAACGTGTCGATTTAGCTTTTCCATACACCCCACTCGCATACATATTTGCCTATAAATATCATTGTTTGATCAGATCCACTGTCAGTGTTTATTACTGTGACTGTTTATAGTTGAGACATGGGGTATACATTCTGTGATTCCTATTTTTGTACAACTTTTTCCCTGGAATTTTTTAGTCATTTCGTTGCTTTACTATGTACATATAAATAATTAAACTCCAAATCCTTCTCAGTTGTTTAAATCTCCTCTCTGTATATTCAAACATATTAGGTAATAATCATAGTGACAATAATTATAAACACTTACATAATGTTTACTATGTACCCAGCACTGTTGTTATATGCACACAACATATACTAACTCATCTTCATAACAACTTTGAGAAGTAGGTGTCATTGTTATTCCATTTTATAAAGAGAGAAACTGGGGCACAGAGCAAAACTATCTGGTCCAAGTTCACACAGCTATTAATAGGTGAGGTTGGTCACAACTCTGGGCATCAATGTCTTTTCTCTAAAGTAGTCTCTCCTGGAGCTTGTTGACTTGCTGATGGATGGTCTGGTTGCTCTCTCAGCTTCATACACAGCTACTATCTTGGTATCTTCCCTTCGCTATCTCCCAGGAAATCCTTTTCATCTGTCTTGCATCAGATCCCTTTTCCTGGGGATCCTCTGTCTTCCTTTTTCTTGATTTACCCCTTCATTTGTGGGATCACATCCTCCAGTCCTTGAGAATAGATGTATGACAGGTGGATTTTATGAAACTTTACATGTCTTAAAATATCATGAAAAATGTGTTTATTTAATATGTATAATTGTTGAAATATATTTATAGAAATAAGAAAATAATAAATGCCATGGAAATGTATTTATTTGATCTTGACTAAAAATTTATCATTTTGGCTAGATACGGGATTATAAATTGGAAATTATTTTTGCACAGAATTTAAAAAGCCTGTTTCCATTCTTGTTCTTTTCTGCTCACACATACATTTTCTCTGCTTTTCAAAAAACAATTCTTATTTGGTTGTTTAGCTACCTTTAAAAAAATTATTTGTTCTACTGATTTCCATTTCTTTCTCTTTTGCTCTCCTTTTTAGTATTTTTTAATTTCACCTTTGAGATCTTCTTTCATGTCTCTAATTAATGCCATTACATATTTTTGTATTTTTATTTTATTTTTAGAAATAGTCCCTTTTAATAGCATGCTATTTTTTTGATAGATGCAGCATCTTATTGTTAAAGGATATTGGTAATAGTTTTTTTAATTTTTTGAATAATATAGACACATGGTTCAAAATATATATAAATTAAAAAATATAAAATGCTACATAGTCTAAATTCTCTTGCCCATCTTTCTCCTATCTGCTCACCTGTCTCTAATACCTATAACCAGGTTAGTTAGTTTTCTATGCATGATTAGGGTTTTTATGCAAGTAAAAACAGCTAAGAACACATTCTTATTTTTTTCCTTTTTATTTCACAAAAGGTGGCCTACTAAACAAATTTTTATCAATTTTGTTCATTCTAAGTCTTTTGGTGAAATATAATATAAATTATAAATAATGCTGCCATGAACATTTCTGTTCATTTCTTCTCGTATACATGTGTACACCCCTCTCTTAACTATACACATAAGGATAGAGTTAATGGGTCATAGGTTAAACCTATCTTTAAAAAAATCTTTGTTATTGTGAAATATATATACAGAAATGTGTACAAAACAGACATTTAGAGCTTAATGATTTTTCACTATGTAGGTCTAGAAAGTGTCAATAATCAGCATTGTAGAATCTCCCTATTCTCAAAGATAATTACTATCCTGAATTTTATGATAATCACTTCCATTAAGAAGAAAAGTAGAAGCCACAGAGTGGGAGAAGAGGTAGACAACATAGAACTTATAGCCAGAGTATATCAAGAACAACAAAATAATAAGAAAAAACAGATACGTAGTAGTCAGAAGCCTTATTTGAACAGACATGTAACAAAAGAAGATATCCAAATGGCTATGAGACACCTGAGATGGTACCCAATCTCAGTCATCAGGGAAATGCAAAATTTAAACTACAACGTAATACCACTACACTCCCACCAGAATGGCTACAATTAAGTAGACTGGCAATGACAAGTGGTAGTGAGAATGAGGAGCCATATCAACAGCTCATAAACTCTTATCAACATATATAGCTGCTGAAATATTAGCTCTTATTAGCTGCTTATATGCTGCTGGTGGGAATATAAATTGTATAAATTGACACAGTCCCTTTGGGAAACATTTTAGTCTTCCTCATCAAAGCATATGTAAACCACATGAGAAAACGGTTCTAGGAAAAGGCCAACAGAAATCCTTGGCTGATGTACCAGGACACATGTATAAATGCTCACTATAAGATTTGTAACAGCCAGAAACTAGAAATAACTTAAATGCCCATCAATAGTAGAGTAGATAAATAAATTGAACATAATATTGAGTGAAAGAAGCCAGACAAAATAATTTGTGTTGTTTCAATTTATCCTACATTTTAAGATAGGCATGTCAAAACTCTGTCATATAGGAGCATATGGTTAGGTGGTAAAACTAGAAAGCAAAGCAAGGAAGTGCTTACCATCAGGAGCAGGATAGTGGTTTCCTTGAGTGAGGGGGCAGAGGGAAAGAGGCATGAGGAAAACTTCGGGGGAGGGAATTAGCAACATTCTGTTTCCAGACTAAGGTGGGAATTAGGTAGGTATTTGTTTTGAATAATTAGTTAAGCTAAATATTTATGTTTCATGTATTTTTTGCATAAATCTGAAATTTCACAAAATCTTGAAAAGGAAAAAAATGTACCCTCCAGTGTTGACCCCATTCTCTCATATAGCCTTTCCAAAGGTGGCTATAAACATTCATACACACATTCCGATATCCATTTTTAAACTTCCAACACTTGCTTTTCTCATTTCACAACAAATCTTGGTGATCATTCAGTGTTAGTAGATGTCATGAGTTACCTCATTTTTTTTAAAGGCTAAATCTTATTCCATTACATGGATGTATCAAAAGATAACCAGTACCCTGTTAGTAGAAATTTAAGATATTTACAATCTTGCTATTACAAAAATGCTGTAACAAAAATCTTGATTCATATTTTAGTTAACACAAGAGGGAGTATGTTCAAAGAGAAATTTCTACAAATGGAATTCTCAGGACAAACAATATATGCATTTTCATTTTCAATAGATACAGCAGAATGGACTTCATTGTGGGTTATATCAATTGTTTAAGAGTGCCTGTTTTTACAATACCCAAGACAGCACAGTGTCTTGTCATTTTTGGCCCATCTGATTGGTTAAAAGATGGTATCTCAGTACAGATTTAATTTGCATTTCTCTTATTATGGCTGAACTTGAATGTATGTAATTCTATTTAAAGAGCCATTTGCAGTATTTTTCCTGAGTTTTTAAATTTCCTTTGCCCATGGGGTGGCTCCATAGTATAGTGGTTAGCATGTCTGCTTTACATGCAGAAGATCCTGGGTTCGTGCCCGGGTGTGCCAGGCCCTGGGTGCGCCATAGCCCAGGTGCACGCCTCAAGCACGAATGGGAGGAGATGCCCCACCTTCAGAGATCCATTTCTTAAGGGGAAATGGCAACATCCATAGGTCAGGGGTGGAAGTTGTAGGAGGGAATTAAAGAGGAGGAAAAAAATTTTCCTTTGCCCATTTTTCTATTAGGATGTTGCTATTTATATATTAAGGACTATAGCTCTTTGTCTTTTATATGGGTCCCAAATATTTTTCCTCCAATGCTTGTACTTTGTTTTCTTTTTAAAAATGTTGATTTTATGTTAGTTTCAGGTATACAGTACATCGATTAGACATTTATATAGTTTATGAAGTGATTCCCCCTTACTCTCTTACCTATCTGATTCTACACATAGTCATTATAATACTATTGACTATATCCCCTATGCTGTATTCTATGTCCCTATAACTATTTTGTAACTACTAATTTGTACTTCTTAATCCCTTTACCTTTTTCACCCAGCACCCCAACTTCCCTCCCCTCTGGCAATCACCAGATAGTTCTCTGTATTTGTGAGTCTGTTTTCATTTATTTTGTTCCTTTTGTTCCTTAGATTCCACATATAGTGAAATCATGTGGTATTTATCTTTTTCTCTGACTTATTCAACTCAGCATTATACCCTCTTAGCTCCATCCATGTGTACTATTCCATTGAATATATGAACCATAACCTTTTTTTATCCACCTATTTATTGATGAGCATTTAGGTTGCTTCCATATCTTGTCTATTGTGAATAGCACTTCTGTGAACATGCAGGTACATAGATCTTTATGAATTAGTGTTTTGGGTGTTTTTGGATAAATACCCAGAAATGCAATTGCTGGGTCAAAAGGTATATCCATTTTTAATTTTTTGAGAAACCGCCAAACTGTTTTCCATAGTGGCGGTATCATTTTGCAATCCCACCAACAGTATATGAGGGTTCCCTTTTCTCCACATCCTTGCCAAGATTTGCTCTTTATTGATTTATTGATGATAAGCATTTTGACAGGTGTGAGGTGATATCTCATTTGGTTTTAATTTGTATTTCTCTGATGATTAGTGATCTTGAGTAACTTTTCATACATCTATTGGCCATCTGTATTTCCTCTTTGTAGAAACACCTATTCAGGTCTTCTCCCTATTTTTTAATTGGATTGTTTGTTTTTGTTGTTGAGTTTTTGTTATATGAGTTCTTTGTAATTTTGAATATTAACTCCTTATCAGATGTATCATAGGCAAATATCTTCTCCCATTCAGTAGGTTTTCTTTTAGTTCCGTTGATGGTTTTCTTCGCTGTGCAAAACCGTTTTAGTTTGAGGTAGTCCCATTTGTTTCTTTTTCTGTTTCCCTTGCCTGAGGAGACATATCAGAAAAAAAATTACTAATAACAACATCAGAGTTTACTGCCTATGTTTTCTTCTAGAGGTTTTATTGTTTCAGGTCTTAGATTTAAGTATTTAATTCATTTTGAGTTTATTTTTCTACATTGTGTAAGAAAATAGTCTAGTTTAATTTTATGCATGTCTGTACAGTTTTCCCAATACTATTTATTGAAGAGAATGTCTTTTTCTCAGTTGTATATTCTTGCCTCCTTTGTCCTAGATTAAATGACCATATAGACATGGATTTATTTCTGGGCTCTCTGTTCTGTACCATTGATCTACGTATTTGTTTTTTGCCACTACCATGCCATTTTGATTACTAGTCTTGTAGTATAGATTGATGTCAAGTAGCATGATATCCCCAACTTCATTCTTCTTTCTCCAGATTGCTGTGGCTATTTGGGATCTTTTAAGGTTCCATATAAGTTTTAGGATTATTTTTTCTAGTTATCTGAAAAATGCCATTGATATTTTGATAGCGATTGCATTGAATCTATAGATTGCTTTGGGTAGTATGACCATTTTAACAATGTTGATTCTTCCTACACTTGAGCACATTATATGCTTCCATTTATTTGTATCTTCTTTAATTTCTTTTTTCAATGACATAATTTTTGGAGAATGGGTCTTTTATCTCCTTGGTAAATTTGATTCCTGGGTATTTCATTATTTTCGATGCAGTCATAAATGGAATGGTTTTATTAATATCTTTTTCCAATAGATTATTGTCAATGTATAAAAATGCAACAGACAATCTGAATCTTAATTTTGTATCTTACTATTTTCCTGAATCCATTTATCAGTTCTAACAGTTTTTTGGTGGAATCTTTAGTGTTCTCTGTATATAATATCATGTCATCTGCAAATAATGAATTTTACTTCTTCCTTTTCAATTTAGATGCCTTTATTTCTCTTTCTTCCCCCCCCCAACTTTATTGAAATATAGTAGACAAATAGTTGCTTATATTTACACTGTACAATTCAATGAGATTTTTTTTTTCAATTATAGTTGGCATGCAATATTTGTTTCAGTTGTACGGCATAGTGATTAGAGATCTATATAACTCACAAAATGATCACCCCACTAAATCTAGTACCCTTCTTCCTTTTACATATTTATTACAACATTGCTAACTATTTTCCTTATGCTACACTCTATATCTCCATGTCTATTTTGTAACTATCCATTAGAAGTTCTTAATCATTTTGCCCTTTTTCACTATCACCATCCCCTAAACCCACCTCCCATCTAGTAGTCCTCAAAATATTCCCTGTATCTATGAGTTTGGTTCCATTTTTGTTGTTGTTGTTTATTTTGTTTTTTAGATTCCACATATATGTGAAATCATATGGTATTTGTCTTTCTCTATCTGACTTACTTCATTCAGTGCAATACCCTCTAGGTCCATCAAGGCAATATCTTTCTCCATCCCCTTCCTTTTAGTATGTATGTGTGTTTTAATCTGAAGTGAGTCTCTTGTAGGCAGCATACGTAGGGGTCTTGTATTCTTATCCATCCACCCACCCTGTCTTTTGGTTGGAGCGCTTAATTGTTTTCCCTTTGAGGTACTTCTTGATAGGAATGTAGTTATTACCATTTCTTATTCCTGTTTTTGATACATGTTTTTTCTTTTTAAAGAAGTCCCTCCAACATTCCCTGTAATACTGGCTTGGTGTTGATAAATTCCTTTAGCTTATTTTTGTCTGAGAGGCTCTTTATCTGTCCTTTTACTTTAAATGAAATCTTTGCTAGATAAAGTATTCTTGGTTTTCATCACATCAAATATTTTGTGCCAAGCCCTTCTGTCCTGCATAGTTTCTTTTGAGAAGTCAGCTGCCAGTTTTTTTTTTTCTTTACTATTATTTATGCCTGCCGTACCTGGTCTTTCTAGGTGGTCTCCCATCCAAGTACTAACCAGGCCCAACCCTGCTTAGCTTCAGAGATCAGACACTGGGCATGGCCGTAGACCATGGACTGTGGCTTCACTGGGGCGCAAACCCGGGACCTTCTGCATGTAAAGCAGACACACTAACCACTACACTATGGAACCACGTGTACAGCTGCCAGTCTTATGGGTGCTCCCTTTTAGGTAACTAACTGCTTTCTTTTGCTGCTTTTACTATTCTCTCTTTGTATTTAACCTTTGGCATTTCAATTATAATGTGTCTTAATGTGAGCCTCTTTGGGTTCACCTTTTTTGGGACTCTCTGAGCTTCCTGGGGTTGTATGTCTATTTCTTTCACCAGGTTAGGCGAGTTTTCCATCACTATTTCTTCAAATGGCTCTTCAACGTCTTGTTTTCCTTCAGGTATCCCATGACATAGGTATTTGTACATTTAATTGTGTCCCATAGGCTATTAAATTATTATTATAGTCTTGGCTTATTTTTCTTGCAATTCTAATTGAGTGTCCTTGGCTTCCCTATCCTCTATATTGGTGGTTTGATCTTCTTCTTTATCCACTCTGTTGATTCCATCTAATATACTCTTCATCTCAATAATGTGTCCCTCATTTCTGACCGGTTCAGTTTTTATAATTTCCATTTCCATTTTTGTTTTTTTTTAATCTCTTTGTTAAAGTTTCACTGAGTTCATCTACTCTTCCCTAAGTTATTGAGCATCTTTATAACCAGTGTTTTGAACTCTGCATCTGTGAGATTTCTTGACTCCGTTATTCCTGGATCTCTGTTCTGTTCTCTCATATGGTTGCTGCTTGTCTTCCCATTGGCTGCCTTTCTGTGTCTGTTTCTATGTACTAAGCAAAGCTCCTAAATCTCCCAGTCTTATTAGTGCATATTTGTGAAGTAGGTGTCCAGTGGCACAGTCCTGAGAGGGGTTCAGGTGTAGCCAAGTTTAGCCCCAGCCTGTGCCCCTCCAGGGCCACCTGTTAAGATACAGCAAGCATTCCACAGATGCTGTGCTTATAGTTGCCTCAAGAGGCCTCACCAGAAACCAAAGCCAGCTGTCACCCATGTGGGTCTTGGAACTGCTGAGCAAGAAGCACCGGTCTTGCAGAGGATATAGCTGTATGTGGTTCGAGTGGGCTCCAGGAGTTGAGGGAGCAGAGTTTCAGAGAATCCTCTGGGCAGAGCGACCCCGTTGATGATGTCTCAGCTATGGTGGTGCTGAGTCCACACACTGGGAGCAGGGAGAGCTCAACAGAGGAACAATGGATGCTACCAGCACTTCTGCCCTACTCTGCTGCTTGTTCCAACAACTCAGTGTCCCCTTTGTAAGTCCTTGGTGTCCCCTGAGCAGCTGACCAGGCGCTGATGCTCAGAGTGAGGAAGTCTGTTATTGTGAAAGTCCAGTTGCAGACATGACTCCTTTAAGAGTCCTACTCAGCCACTCAGGACTGGGCAGCCTGATGTCTTCACCCCCTCCTACCTTCTGCCGTAGCAGGGTGATTTCTTATGTCTCTCCTTAGTTGTAGGGTTTCTGATCATCTAGACCCCAGGTAACTTTGCTTGCTGTTTGCTCTGTGTTTCCATCACAACTTTGATTTGGTCTCAAGAGGGGATGAACAAAGCCTCTATCATCTATATCATTTTGTCTGGGCTCCTTTGCAAAGAATCATCTTATTCTCTTAGGCTAGAGAAAAAAGGACTTTAGTACTCATGGCAGTAGTAGCCAGAGTCTTAGCATTTGCATCAGTTCCCTGAGTCCCAGTTCCTACAGGGTGATGTGAAGAGGGCTAGGTGATACCTGCTTACATAGTGGATTGCTTAGATTACCTGACTCTTTTATAATGAGCAGTAAGAAAACTTGTCCTTTGCTTTGGAGGGAGGCACAATATCTTGTAAGACTGTTTGCTATCCAAACATCCTTGGAAAGAGTCTGGAACAAAGTGCACTCAGTGCCCCGTGCTTACAAGATGTGTAAAAACATAAGAGACCTGTGGAGAATTGTCTCTCAACAATATATACCCTTCTTTTCTACATTGTCTTGCCTTCTGAAAATTTTCCCATGAGTACATAACTCTGTCAGTCACTTTGATTGATCTGACTGACAGAGGTGAGGGCCGAATCTGTTCAGTTTGTCCAATGTAACAAGGCCATTATCAACAGGACTCCAAGTTGTGGAATGAGACCAATCTGTAGTATTTTGCTTCACCATGACCTCCAGGGTTCTGGACTCAATCACCTAAACAAATCCCATAAGCCATCAAGGTTTACCTCACAAAGCCAGGTGCCTTTATCCTTAAGTTTCTATATTGCCATTTGTACTTGGTATGAGACACTAATCCAAGTCTAGCAGGATGTGTTAGCAATTGCACAGATTTTGCCTTGGCCCAAGAAGGCAATTTCATTATCCATAACAACCCTTGGCAGAAAACTGAGCCTGACTCAGAATGCTTTTTAGGGTTAAGGTAGTATATTGATCACCTCAGTTAAAATCAGATAGTATGTTGATCACCTTTTCTAATTGGATGATTCCTATCATAGGAATAATTGCCCTCAGGGTACATGTATATAACAAGCCATTTACCCTTCTAGGAAGTTCCTCCTAGCTACCAAGTAGGTAACTTTCTTTTGGAGAGATCCTCAGAGTCATTTAAGGGCTACCTGAACCACTGGTCACCACCTTAAATACTTGCAGGTCACTTATGACCACCCCTAACATACAGATCACCATGTTTTGAGGAGGGTGGCAAGTTAATCCTTGGCTTCTGCACAAGAAGTACAATCCAAGGGTGCCCTCTAGAATAAGTATTGTTTACAATGTGTGGAGCCCTCTAAGTAGGACCTCCAGCATTCATGGAATATAGGTTGAGTGTGCCTCCAGTGTGGCCTCTTAGCTGGCTAATAGTTTCTAACTGTTAAAGATAAAATCAAACATGAAAGAAAATTGATTTTGTTCAGTCTATTACAATGGGGAGAACACCCCAAATGCGAAAATTGGAGTTTCTCGGCAGGAAGATTTTGCTATTTACTTTCACAGGGAGAAATAGACAAGTTGGTTGGGAGATTTTCAGTTGAGATTGCTTCTGCATTCAGGAGAAGTCTTAGTCAGCTGAAAAGAAATGTTTATCTCTGTGTCTAAACTAGTTTAAGGGGAATAAACTTCTAATCTCAGTTAAGCTTTCTTGAGACAATGGGAAGTTGGAGGGCCTTTCAGCAGGTTCAACAAAAGGAGAAAGATCTGTGTTTGCCCTTGTTGCAGGTAAACCCCAGGAGTCTTATGGAAGTCATGAGAAAGAGTGGAGAGCAAATCTTATCTAAGTCATAAGGGGAAAGGTATCCTTCGTGGTAAGTCATTTCTAAGAGCACAAAAGTGTGGGGGATTTCTTAACTGTCACTGTTTCCAGGTCTCAGGTGAAGTTCAGCATTGTCAAGTGTCCTCGGTTCTGTTTGAAAACTTGAGACTAGTTCTTGTTATTGGAGAGACTGCTTGAAGGCATTCATTCCAACGTGTTCTATATGTCCTTGCCAGCAGCTGCATGGCATTCTTTTGCCCCACAGAATAACTGAGCAACAGCTACAGGAAATGGTTCAAGGAGAGGAGATATTTGGAGGTGTTGACAAGTGTTTTGTGTGTGAGATGAAGGAGCTGGGGCCCTTCCTGCTGTTTTCAAGTAGACTTCTCAGCAAGCTTAAGGGGTATGCTGATAACATTGAGGTTGCACATATTGGCAGACCTGACAGGTAAATTTAAGGCCCTTGCAGCAGTTTGGGGGAGATGTATGTACCACGGCATTTCCCTTTGTGAGGAAAGCTCTAAGGGTGGTTCAGAAAGACAAAGATCATTAATGCTCTTCCATTTCCTGTACCTCCTGGGGTCTAAGATGTTTCCTCTTTAGTTTCAGTATTGTGCTCACCTTCTATTGATACAAAATCATTATGGGTCATTCTAGTAGTTGTAAGTTCACTTTCATCTCCCCAATTATCTACTAGTTCCCTGGTCTTTGACATCAATAAGTTCAGTGCAAGAGGGACAAAAACATTTTTATAAATTTACAGAGCTCTGTTATGTTCTGTACTTTGGCCATGTGGGTCATTGAAGGGGGACACAGTGAGCAGTGTACTGAACCAAGTGGTAATTATCCTTTTATCCTTATTATCTAGGACAGTGTCAATCCAACCAGAGAATCCAGATGACTGAACCAGAATCAAATTTAAGTATCTTAAGCTCCCTTCCTTCTGGCTGGGCCGCCTCCCAGAGGATTAGCCGCCAGGCTAGTCTGGGGTTGCTATTAGGTAAAAGAAAGATTAGACCCAGGAATGTTCAAGATAGGATCTCAAATTGTCAAAATATGTCCATATAACTGCAAACTACTTTTGTTCTGATTATTACCCAGGGAGCAGCTGAAAGCAGATGATTCCTTTCTGGGACAACCATATTCATTGACTAAACTGCCTTATTAGAGTGTGTGGAGCCTGAGGAGGTAAGGGAGGTAGAGTCAGAAATCCTTTCGAGTCCCTTTTTGGGAGACCATTCCAACGCTTAGCAATATTCGATGCTAATGGATGGTAGGGAGTGTCGAAGTCCATAACATACCTTGACTATCAGCCTATTGTTACATGGCTTTTTGAATAAAAGGTATACCATTTTCAGTCTTCAAACAGCCCGGAAAGCTGAAAACCTGACACAGATGAAGTCTAAGAGCCACAATTATGTGGCCAGAGTGAGCTAAGGCAGACTGAAACAGCAACATTTTAACATGAAAAAATGTCAACAGTGGTGTCACATCAGAGAAGGCTCTGAGTGGGGGCATGAGGTGTGATACAGTGAGTTGGCCAGGAGCAAGCTGGGCCACACTTAATTCAGTGTGCTGTTATCACAACAGGTCAGTTTTTAGAAGGAGTCAGAAGTTTGACATGCAGTACTACCTTCTGCATCAGAAAGGTAGAGCCTTGTCCTTTGTGTCCAGTCTAAGATGATGGATACAGTGCCATGTCCAATGTGATGATGGATCCGGGCAGCAATCTGGGCAGTGAGGACTCAATCAGCAGCTTGATTTCAGTCAGTATCATCAGAGGATGGATCCTTACCAAGTGCATCTACATGGATGACCCAGACCATTCAACTAGTAGTTACAATTTGTTTCCATAGTCCATGATACCAAAGAGGGCTGTCCATTCTCTCAGTCTCCAGTCTTCTAAGTGGAAAACTAAACAGTTGGACATTGACAATAGGTCAAGAATAAATAAATATCAAAGGGAATATTGGTAGTCTACAGCGATGCCATCCTGAACAAGCCTGATCCTGTCTGATCTCAGAAGCTGACAAGGTCTTTGCAATCTGTGAGGTCAACCAAGGGTTGCTGTGCCTAAAAAAGAAAAAGAAAAAAAAAGGAAAGAAAAAAGTTTATTTATTATTTGTAAGCCATGGAGCTCACAAGGCATGGGGGGAGCACACGGTGAGGTGGCAAGCAGAAAGAGAAACAGGGAGAGCTATCAAGGAGCTGGGGTCCCGTTTTTTATTGGGCTGGAGGGTGGGGGCCTAGGATTTCAAAGGCTGACTCCTTATTATCGAATTTAAAATGCAAGAGCAGGAATTCAAAGCTCAGGAAGAGAAAAACAAGTGACCCAAATGGTCAGTTATCTAAATCAACCAGGGTTCCAAAACAAAGGAGCCTCAAGGTGGATGAGAGGGCGAGGTGACCCACACTAGCACACTTCCTGGTTCTTTACTTAGCTGTGAGGCTGGCAATGTGTTTTTCCAGAGCCTCTTTGTGGATGCTTCTTTGAAATGATTGCCTCAGCAATCAAAGCTTAAGTCGGGCACTTGCATTACAAAAAGAAAAACCAACTGTCAGGGCTTACACTTCAATTCCGTCCATGTCTGTGGTGATGCCAGTATAAACAAACCTACTGTGTGCCAGTTGTATAAAAGTATAGCACATGCAATTACAGTGGATCAAAAAAAAATTAAAAAATGATCAGGATCCCTCACTGTATTTTCCAGCTGGATAGTTGCTACACATTTTAACCAAAATTTTATCCATTACTGACACCTTTCTTTAAACTCGATTTGATTTAATGGCTATATCAGTGGATTTCTAACCCTGTTACACATTTTTATCATAGGATGGTGTGTATATATATTATTTGTTAATGCTTCTGTATTTTATAAACATTTGTGAAATCTAGCGACGTTTTTCTTCTCTGTATCCCCATAGTACAGAGCTTATAGCAATACTTTAATAATTTTAGTTATTTAATGAATGAATAATAAAATCCAAATTGTGATCCAAATTCTAATAATAGAAAATAGCCAAGACTACAATTTGTAAATCTCTATGTAAACACAAGCCTCCTTATAGGTAAAATTATATATTTTTTTAAAGAATTAGGACACAATGGTACTATACCCAGAGCTCATAGAGGGCAGAGCCTTTAACCTCAGTTAAAAACTGAAGTTTTTGTATTTCAAGCAAATGTTAAGTATTTGTACAGAGCAAAAAGAACTGAGGACTCCTTGGGCATTACAAAATGAATTCCATGGGAGCCATGACAGTAATGTCAACTGGCACGTAATGGGGATGCCCTTAGAGTGTGACCAGATTGCCCAAAACCACAGAAACATCAGCCGGGACTGTCCTGTATAAGCCCACAAATGCAGGGGCAAATAAGCATAAGCATCCACCTTGTAAGGACCTCTGAAGCTGAACACTGAGACAGACGATGCTCAAGCCTGACCTGAGAACATCATGGACAGGTGTGCTGAGAGCCGAAGGCTCTGACCTTCTGCCCATTGTAGCTGCTGGCTTGGGACTGACATGCAGCTTTCTTTGCTACCAGTCAACAGAGCTCGCTTGGGAGGTGCTAAGAACTTTCATCCTTGGCTCTGTCGCGTGAGACTCTGTACTTCCACTGTCTGTGTGTTGTGTGTTAACCTGCGTGGGTACCTGATTGGTATATCTGAGAAGGTTCCACTCAATAAACCTGGCACTGTGGAAAGACACAAATGTGTCCAAGGGTGTTACTACAGTAGCTGCTTTCCTTGCTTGTGACAATTGGTGTAGTAGGCACTTACAGATCTATTCAGGCCTCCTGCCGACAGGATCAATACTCCTGAGGCAGTAGACTATAGGGGCTGACAACCCTTAATCTCAGTGGCTGGGAAATGTCCTAAATCAAGCAATAGATCTGATGAAAAAATTAAAAATCAAATATGCAGTACCATTGTCAGAGTTATCGAATCCACGTAATCAACTAACTAAAGTATTGCAATATTCCTTAGTCAAAACAGTAAATAATAAAATTAACATTAAGCCTTTTGGGAGAATTAACAGCGAACTACTTTATAAGAGATTATATAATAGCAAAACTGATATTTGAATAGGCAGAGGAACCAGAATTTGAACTGAGACAAAATTTAACAACATATAATTTGCTACAGTGGGATGGGAAAAAAACAAAAGGTCTATTGGTTGTATAAAATAGCAGCAAAGCTAGCATAAACAATGTTCAATTTATTTAAGATGCTAAAAAAGAAGTTGCAGGCAAATTTACAAGTAGAAGATCCTTGCCACCCTGAGAAAGAGATTGTAATGTAGGAGGTACCTACCAAGACAATAGAAGATGTGAAAATAGACTGGAAAAATCCTAGGAATGTTAATCCCTTATTGACCAAGGCTGAGAAAAAGGAAATACTAGCAATACTGCTGAAAACCATTTGTCAGATTGATGAGGATAGAAGTAGATGCAAAAATTTAGCAAAAAGAGCGCCAGCCTCTGCAAAAGGAAAAGGGCCCACAGATCCTAAGATCTGGCCTCAGGACCTCCATCCAGAGAACCCAGTAGACAGTGATAATCCTTAGGAGGAGGGGACTTTATTATGCTAGACCATCTTTACTCAGAAAACAGTAGTAGATTATAACCATGGGCAAGGACAGCATAGGCAAGTAATAGAAAAAAACAATATACTAGGGCAGAATTACGGAAAATAAGGACAGACTTCTGTCAGAAGGAAAAGACAGATATAGAATGGCTCCTACAAATATGAGATTTAGGAGCAAATATTATGCAATTAACAGGAGCCGAAATGAATCAAATTAGTAGTTTAACTGAAAACTCATTATTAAATGAAAGCATAATGTTAATGACACAGGCAGCTCTGGAGAGAATAGAAACATTATGGGATTGGATATCAAGAGCCTGGAGAAGAGTACATCCATATATAAATCCCACAAAATCTGGAGACTCTTTAAAATGTAATAACTTAGACCAGACACAAAAAAATAGTTAGAAAATTAGCTATATTGGCCTTGGTCTTACCAGCAATGGGATGATACACTATCCCATTTCAGGTGCCAGCTACTAATGAGTTTAAGAGAGTGATATTAATCGCTGATCATCTTTAACTGCTGTATTCAAGTCCACTAGCAGCAGCACAGATATATTAACAGCCACACAGCCCAGTGGAAATGATTAGATTCCAGCTTAGACAAACCATTAATGGATCAGGTCCAGGCATTAGGGAGCCTTTGTGAACCAAGGGCCCCATTAAGCCCAGCAGCCTTGCACCCATTGGCAGAGTGGGAAATAAATTTTTCCCCAAAGGGGTAACCGTCCCATTTTCATGTAAAGCCAAGACACTACTGGAACCAGTCCGGCTGCACATACTGTCCCTCATCCAGAGTTCAGTATGGTGCTGGCTTCCTTTTTGGTGTGGGGTTCAAAGAGGTAGAAGTATTTCCTTTACTGCAAGAAGGGTAGAGCATTATGAATCCACCCAGAGATCTCAGGCACTTTACTTGGTGAGCAGGTCTCTGAATTTTGTTAGGGTTTATCAGCCACCTCTGATGGCAAAGTCATGATAATATGGCAGGCAGAGCCATTGAGACTAAGGCTTCTGCCTGGCCGACTAAGAGGACTTAGGACTTCATCTATATAGTAAAAAGTTTGGAAAGCAGAGGGAAGAGGCCAGTACCCTAAAGCCTGACCCACTCACTGGTGTGAAACACCAAGGTGTTCTCATTATCCCAGGAGAGGACTATGAACGTGTATTGAAGATGTTGCCACGTGAATGCAGATTGGTCTCGATTCTCCGTGTCAAGAACTATGAAGAATGAGATTTTACCCAACCTTTAACAAGTGGGCTTGCCATAATTTCAAGTATATTGTCAGAGTCATGGGACTTCTGAGTCAGTGATGATTTTATTACAGAAAAAGCAGTAGCCAGAGTCAGCTTGGTTGAATATTAGGGAAAAAATAAAAAATAAACTCTCCTAGCAACCCAGGAAGTCCTCTCTATAAATGAAAATACAAAGAAAACCATTTTATTATTGAATAAACATTAAATCAGACTGCAGTGCACATCACAAGCAATTAATTAGCTAATGGATTGCAAAGACAGAACAAAATCTCACCCTTTTGTGTAGCTGAGCAGATACAGCCCATCACGTACATGTTCTCAAGATAAAGGGTAGATGTCTTCATGCAAGAGGAATTCAGAGCACCATTTTCTCTGCATTCTTTCATAGTCCATCCTAAGTTCACCCGGTAATTAGAAGGGCCATCTATGCTAGTTAATTGCCTTTATCCACAGGCAAAATCAAATTTCTGCTGTTTCTCTATGACAACCAGATGGTTATAGCTTAGAGTCTGGCGCCTAGGCTAAGCCCCCAGGGTTACAGGTAGATAGGGACTCTATCTTCCTTGAAGTTTGTATTTCAATGGGATGGCTCCCAGACCCTTAGGAAAAATATTCCTGGGGTTTAATGCGAAAAAAAAAAAAAGTTTATTTAGGTTTTCAAAAGATTTATACACATATCAAAAAGGACAGAGTATTTGCCTTAGTGGGGAAAACCTTTAAATATCTCTTACCAGTGGTTAAAGCACATTCCTACCTAGCAATGTGCACAAATTCTCCAGTCTCATACATTACTTTTAATAAACTGTTATGCTGTCTTAATTGTTTGCTCCTTCAAATAATTATTTAAGTATTATATTTTAGTTCCTTATGAAGTCTTACCCAAATGAAGCTTAAGGAGTAGCTCTCTGGAGGCTGATAATCTAATTTTTAATTAAAAGTGTTTTTCTTGAAAGGGCAAATACATTTCTTCTGAGTTCCTGTCATTCAATAAGTAACATCACATTTACATAATTTATCCCTGTAGTAATTCCATCTCCTCAAATATTATTTCCCAGACGCAAAACACAAAGACACCCATGGCCATTATCAGTATATTATTATGAGGCACTCTTTGAAGGATATAAATTGAACTTCTAGTGTTTAATGTATTTGGCCTTAATTGTTTTCAATCTTGAGTAAAACCGAAGCTATGGGCCATTGTTTGCATTGGTCCAAATCAGTAGTTTTATTCTTATAACAGGCATACAAGTCTCCATGAGTAACAGGCATCCACTTTTGTTCATCCGTCCATACAAGACTGGAGAAAACTTATATCCTAAAATTAATCCAGTGACATTACACCTATCTCCTCCAATCTCTGTCTATAAATTCCAGATTTGTTTATCTATTAATTAGATGCTTTTTTACAACCATTCTTTTGTCTCTTATGGTGAAGTCATAGTCTAATACCTGTTTATTCTCTTAAAATATGAACAGTAACTCTGAACCAGTGATACTATCTTTGAGCTATCTCATAGCCAATTGCTCCTGGGCTGTAAAAATGAGTGGCTCCAAAACCTTTGCGGTTACTTGTTGTTCCATCGTTGAATTATTCCAAATAGTCCAATTCCAAAATTTTCTCTTTCCATTCTACTTGAGCTCCCATGACTTTTAAAATCTTGCATGATGTAATTCCATCCAGTGCACAGTTGTATTGTGTATTTTTAATTATCCCAACACACTAAGTTCATTATTCAAAGTCAATATCAAGAGTTAGCTGTACCTGTGCCTGTCCCTATTCCTCCCAGGATTACATACTAATACATTTCCTATTGCCCTTGCATTGCCCCAAACAGCCCCTTAGACAGATTACATAAGGGGAGAGATCAAGGGATTCGTGTTTGGTTGTGAAGACATATTAGCCTCAGATATATTAAGAGAAACTGTCCACCTGTAACCCTGGGGGTTATTAAAATAGCCTCAGGGCATTGCCATATTCTACATATAGTACGGAGAAGATCTCATTTATATATATGAGGAGTCTGCTGAAGGGATTCCCACCTGTTTGGTTGTAATTTACCATCACTATCTTTATGGCTATTTTAGTTTTATTGATGCAAATTCATACTATAGAAAAGATGAGAGAACAATTCACTAGTGGGGTTACTCCTACCATCCTAGTGACTGAAGTCTAGTTAAGAGATTTCTTTTTTTATAAGGATCCTTCCAATCAAACTCACTAACAAAACATTTTTGTGTCAAATTTAGGGCTTGAGTATCTCGATTACTTTGATATTATCAAAAGTTACTAATGAGTATGATTTCATCTTTACTTTGCCAATAATTAGATTGTTGGGCTTAAAAGTCCAGATCATGTCTGTTCTGGGAATACAATATGGAGTTGACCAGAAATATATAATTTTGGAGACTTACTGGTAGTAGAGGGAAAAAAGTGTAACAAATGTTTGTTTTCTAGGAAAATGTTGTTCTTAAGTAATTGAAATAACCCTACTGTGACTAGAAACAGCAAGAAAGCCTATGAGAATAGTAATAAATTTGCTAGAGTACCTTGGCAGGGGTCCTCAGCACCCAGGCCATGGACCGGTACAGTCATGGCCTGTTAAGAACCAGGCCGCGCAGCAGAAGGTGAGTAGTGAGTGAGCAGCAAAGCTTCATTTGTATTTGTAGCCGCTCCCTAGTGCTAGCATCACCACCTCAGCTCCATCTCAGATCATCAGGCATGAGATTCTCATAGGAGCACTGGTCCCTGGTGCCAAAAATGTTGGAGACTGCTGTCGTAGGTAAGGAAAAATAATTTTTCTTCTACTTTTCTGAGTTCTTGGCCGAGACCCCTTTAATGAATAGCTCAAAGCAGTGGCTTAGAACTTTGGCATATCTTCAACAAAGAACAGTACATTTATAGAGAAATGAAAGGACAAAGGAAAGCAGTTATAGGCTTCTGAGGGTTCCAAGGGTGACAAACTATGGGAAGATAAATATATAAGAGGAAACTAATGGTAGATAAAGGCCAGTAAGTAAAATTTGTTATATTGATTCCTCTAGTTCCCTCCCCAGGCTTACAGGGTTTAAAGTTGTCTCTAGTGATTAATTTTTGTCTTTCCTGGTAGAGAGGGGACAAGAGGCACCTTTGAAAATTTATGTCCTGCTTTTAGTCAAATGGGAGGGCAGGGAGCTTTTCTTTTATCTGTTTCTTCTCAGTTGCCTCCAGCTCATAATAATCCTTATGCCAACGTGGCATAGTTTGGGGTGGCATATTCTTCTACCCTTCAATCTCTTTTCAGTTGTGTTCAATACCAGTATCAGTTACTTTAGAAAACTTAAGCTTCAAGTTCTTTGTGGAAATGACAGTCCAGTCTTCCTGAGGTGCTGGATTCACAGAGAAAGCATGAATCCAACTGTATTTTCTTTTACATGGATATCCACACTTGAAAAGGTGACAACCTATATTTCCCTGGGACACTTTTATATGGAAGAAATCTCCTGGTTGATAGAGATGGCAGACTTATTTTAGGGGGTCCTTCCAGGTTCTTAGACTTTATGTCTCAGGGTTTCTAGGGGAGAGAGAAACACTTTTAAGTATTGAATATGATTATGAGAGGATTCAGTTAAATTAGGCATAGGATGTGGTCTTAGATCAAAATTTATAGGCCTGCCAAACATAAATTCAAGAGAATGATTTCATGCTTGCTGGCAGGGGTTGCTCTAATTTTTTAACAAAGCTAGTAGGACATTTAACCCTAAATGGTCACTGAATTTTGGCCAATGAACTTTCTTAGAGTTTCATTCATTTGCTTACATGCAAATAGTACTAAATACGATAGTATATATGATAGCTTGTAGAAATCTGAAAATATTTGCATAATTCCTGACAACAGTGGAAATAAATTGACTTTCTCTATCTAATTCAGTATGTTCTGGTATCCCAAAGTGGGAAATTAGCTTTATTAAGAGAAACTTTCATTGCCTGAGCATTGTCTTTTTGAAGAAAGGAAAAGTTCAAGCCACCCAGACCTGATACTTGCCATGACTAGACAAAACCTCTTACTTCCTGCAAGCATTGATCTATGAAATCCAACTGCCACAAACTATGGTCCTTGTAAAGTTGGTTGGGGAAAACTTCTAGTGCTTACTTTGGGAGTGGCCTGTAAAGAATTATGCTGACAAATGGCATATCTCTTTAATATGATTTGAATATGTTTTGTTTTGGGTTTTTTTTTGTAGGCATAGTGAGAGTCTAATGCCTTTAAAATCCCTCTCTTGGCTGATTTTGTTTGATGATGTAGCAATACCAACCAAGCATATAAAGACCATGGAATAGGAATTGTTAGATAACTCCCGTAGTACAGTTAAATTTCTTTTTAGTTTCTCTCTTAATCCATTTTTCTATTTCCTTTTGGAAAGCATATTTTTTTAAAAAAAAAGTATGAAAGTTTCTTGTTGCATTAGAAGTGGAGCTTCCAAGTTGAGTTGGCCTTATTTTTACAGTGGCTTTTGCAGCTCTGTCAATAAAATCATTGCCTTTAGAAATTTTGTCATTCTGCCCTATGTGGGCTCTGAAATGTATTACTGATGTTTGAGTAAGTAGTTTGAAGACCCAAGCAACTCAGATATTAATTTTCCATGAGAACATCAGTTAGTTCCCATTGAAGTCAAGAATCCCGTATTTTTTTCAAATTGACTCCATTACATAACATACACCAAACATATTTACAACCAGTATATAGATTCACTTTAAGTCCCAAATTAAGAATTGCAGCCCTAGAAACGATATTAACTTTTCTGCTAGTGCTGACTTAACACCAGGCAAATATAACTTTCTAAGATTTCCTAAGCAGTCACTATAACATGTGAAGCTCCAAGATGGCTCTTTTCATCCCAGGTACATGACCATCAGTAAACATCAAAATACATTTAGAACTGGAGTATGAGAAAATTCAGGTTGCTTCCTACCTAGCACCACTTGGAGGAATCCAGGCCATCTAGAGTCCAGAAGAACTGAGAAATGGGATATTGGTTTATAGTCTAACACTACCTTTTGAGTTAGAATTCCACTAGCAGCACCTTTATTTACATTACAAAACAAGTGGCACATTTTTCAAAATTTGGAATCCCCAAATCTGGGGGAGAGACTATAGCTGGTTTTAACTGTTCACAAGTCTCTCCGATTCTAGGGACCACATCAGAGTCTCTGGAGAATCATTCACTAGTACTTCCATCAAAGGCTTTGCCTTCTCTGTAGAAGCAGGGACCCACTGTCTGGAGTACCCTCCTAGTCTCCAGATTGTCTAAGTTGCTTTATTGTAGTAGGCTCTTTCATCTGCTAAATTGGAGCCTTCACCTGACAACAGATACCCTAAATATTTTACTTCAGTTTGACAGTATTATAATTTGTCTAATTCTAATTCTAGAGAACCCTCATGCACCAGTGAAGCAAGGAGTTGTAATGAAGCCAAAGTACCAGTTTTGCATTGCCCTTCAGTTTTGGAAGCTAACAGCAAATCACCTACATATGGAATAATTATAGATCCCTCCAGTGGGACAAATTTCCTGAAGTTTTCCCATGAATGGTTAGAAAAAATAATAGGAAGTCTTGAAACCCTTAGGGAATCTTTTGCTGTAAATACTGGAGTCTTTAAAAGGTAAAATCAAACAAGAATTTAGACTCATTAGCCAGAGAAACAGTGGGAAAAAAGAATCAGAATGCACATAAATTACAGAGGAAAATTTAGCAACCTCTGGTACAGAAGTCAGAATTATTACAGGATTAGGAACTACAAGAGTTAATGGAATAACAAATTTATTCCCTAAGATCCTATACAAATCAATGTTGTGGTTGTCCATCAAACTTACCTTCTCTACTAGAAGTATGGGAGTATTGCAGGGTGAATTCCTTTTAAAATAACCTCTAGTTTTTCTAATTCTTTTTAACTGATTTATTCCCACCCAACAAAAGATCTTTTTTACACATGGCCATAGCTTATCCTTTTGGTAAGCT
>PUFA01000722.1:0-88846 GCA_003508835.1 Eonycteris spelaea | reverse complement strand
GCCCAGAAAATTGAGTTATTATGTAAAGTTCTCTTCTTTAGCCTGCTGCAAAGAAGGCACTTTTCTTTTGGTTTCCAGTAGGTGGAGTTTAAACCTTTGAATCTCTGCTTTATATAAAGCTATAAGAATGCCTTTTATTTTCTGATAGATATTTAATCATGCTCATTACCCTCAGTTTCAGTCCCTATCAATGCTAGCAACAGTTTTTGGTAGCAATTTGCTCAGATTCCCTGGGGCTCTGGTATTCTGTCACTGGATAATTCTGGCAGCAGCTCAGCCCTTGGTTTTTGCAAACAGTGGCTAGTACAAAACAACTTTTTTTTTTTTCTTGCTGTTCTGCTTTTTCTGCCTCCTGACATGATGACTGGGCCCTGCTTGCTGGCCGGCCACAAGGAGCTCACAGCTTTCCCAGGCAGAGATGTTCAGGAACTCACCTCCCCTTTCCCTTCTTCCCTCCTCCTACAGGTAGCTCATGGTTGCCAGAGGCGGCTTCTTTATTTCTCCCAGTCCACCGCCCACACCTGGGGTTCTGACCTTGTGGTTTTCTTATGTGTAGATTCCATCCTCAGATGTGCTGGGTTGTGTAGTTTGGGTGTTTTTTTGTTGAGTTTTAGATTGTCAGCTTATTGTTGTTTCAAGAGGAGAGATCTGGGGCATCTCTTACTCTGTCATGTTTCCAAAATCCAAAAATTAAAAAAAAAGATGCTTCAGTAAATTGCATTTTACTTTAAAAAAGATAAGACTGAATTTGTCCAAGTAGTTTGTATGGGCCCAAAACTTGTCAAAATTTTTAAATTGTAGTCAGTCCAGGAAATCTAAACACTATTAAGCCTATTTTCTTCAAAGGCGAAAATGAGTGAAACATTTATCACTGACCACAGGACAAATGATTATGGGGCTCTTTCACATAACTATTCCTGTGAAAAAGATTTGGGGATTTAGCTGACTATTAAATTTAAATATTGTGCAAATAATTTTTATATGCCCAATGAATAAGCTCAACAATCTTCAAGGTGCAATTGTAATAATTATAATAAACTTCCATGAGCATTCTGTTTTACACTGTGAAAAATGCTTTCAAACAGATGATCTCATTTTACATAGTGGGACCAGATTAAATGAAAGTCAGTATCTTGTTCCCTACATTTTTAAAGAAGTACCTGACACCTTTTGTTACAATTTTCCAGAGAAGGATAGTCAAAGTAGTGTAAAATATCCTATAAGAATTGATTAAAAACTGGAAATACTTATCCTTGGGAAGATAAGATGCTGAGGTAAATCTACTTTCTCCAAATTTTGAAGAGTTTAATAGACAAAAATATATATTTGTCTTACTATAAAAGGAAGATCATGGCTCAGCATAATAAAGAACTTTTCTGGTGAACTGAATCATAGAATAGTCGAAAAGTCTGCCTTGTGGAGACAGAGTTCTCCATTGTCATTGAACTCTCTTTGTCTAGACAATCCTTTGGGAATGCTCCCAGAGAATCACTACATTGTATAGGACTAGATGACTGCTGGTGGGACAGTGAGTTCTCACCTTGTGTTCCTTGTTTCCTCCAATTCTGCAGTCACCCTTGAAATTAGGATGGCAATATAGCTGAACTCTAGACAATAAAATGTGTTTGGAAATAATGTACACTACTTTCTGTTCTGACACCAAAATAGTCACTACTCTAGGTGAGGGTGAAGCCACTATAATGGAAAGTCACCTGAATACCCAGCTAAAATGTGTGTTAGCAAAAAGTAAGCTTTTCTTATGTTAAGTCACTGTGATATAGTGCGATCACCATTCTACTTTCTGCTCCTAAGATTTTGACTACTTTAGATATCTCATGTAAGTGCAATCATGCAGTATTTGCATTTCTGTGACTGGCCTATTTCACTTAAAATAATATCCTCAAGATTTATCCATACTGTAGCATATGACAGGAAAGCTATCCTTATTTGATTTAAGACTTAATAATATTCCATTGTATGAATACACCACATTTTCTTTATCCAGTTATCTGTTGATGGACTTTTAGGTCGTTTCCATATCTTGGCTATTATGAATAATGCTGCAATGAATATGAACGTGCAAATATTTCTTCAAGATACTGATTTCAATTATTTTGGATAAATTCTCAGAAGTGGGATTGCTAGATCAAATGGCAGTTCTATCGTTAATTTTTTGAGGAACATTCTTGCCGTTTCTCATAGTAGCTGCACCATTTTACATCTCCACCAACTGTGTATAAGGGTAAGATTTATCTATATCTTTAACAGCACTTGTTATTTTCTGTGGTTTTGTTTGTTTGTGATTGTTTGTTTGTTTTAATAACGCATGCTATAACAGGTGTGAGGTGATGTTCTATTAGAGTTTTGACTTGTATTTCCCTGATGATCAGTAATATTGAGCATCTTTCATATACCTGTTGACCATTCCTATATCTTCTCTAGAGAAATATCTATTCAACTTTTTTTTCCCCAAATTTTAAATCGGGTTTTTGTTGTAGTTTTTGAGTTGTAGGAGTTCCTTATATATTTGGAGTAGTAATTCCTCATCAAATATAATTTGCAAATGTTTTCTCCATTTTATAGGTTGCCTCTTCACTCTATTGATCATTTGCTTTGCTTTGCAGAAAGTTTAATTTGTTATGTCCCGCTTGTCTATTTTTACCTTTGTTGCCTATCCTTTGGTGTCATATCCAAGGAATTATTTCCAAGGCCAACGTTTTGAAGCTTTCCCCTATTTTCTTTTAGGAGTTTTATAGTTTTAGGCCTAACATTTAACTCTTTAATTCAGTTTAAGTTAATTTTTGTATATTATGTAGGGAAAGAGATAAATTTCATT
This sequence comes from Eonycteris spelaea, assembly GCA_003508835.1. Taxonomy (NCBI): domain Eukaryota; kingdom Metazoa; phylum Chordata; class Mammalia; order Chiroptera; family Pteropodidae; genus Eonycteris; species Eonycteris spelaea. Next base: position 86,010 of record PUFA01000722.1, on the reverse strand, counting down.
CTTTTGCATGTGGATATTTGGTTTACCAACAGATTTGTTGAAGAGACTATCTTTTCCTCATCAAAGGTATATATTTTTAATTATTTAATATATTTTTTATTTTTCAATTATACTTGGTATGCAATATTATATGTATACTGTGTGTACATGTACAACTTAGTGATTACACATTTATATAATTTTTGAACTGATCATCCAGATAAATCAAGTATCAATCAGACACCACATATAATTATTAAAATATTATTGAATATATTCCTTTGCTACATTTTACATGCCCATGACTATTTTGTAACTACCAATTTGTACTTCTTAATTTCTTCCCACTTTTAACTCACCCCCAACTCCCCTCCCATCTAACAACCATGAAAATGTTCTCTGTATCTATGAGTTTGTTTCTACTATCCTTGTTTATTTTGTTCCTTAGTTTCCACATGTAAGTGAAATCATATGGCATTTGTCTTTCTCTGTCTGACTTACTCTATTCAGCACAATACCCTCTAGGTCCATCTATGTTGTTGTAAATGACAAAATTTCATTTTTTACGGGTAAGTAATATTCCCCTGCATGTATGTGCCACCTGTCCTTTATTTTTTATCCATTGATGGAAATTCAGGTTGCCTCCATAATTTGGCTATTGTAAATAATGCTACAATGAACATATGGAAGCATATGTACTTTCAAAGTAGTATTTTTGGATTTCTTTGTATAAATACTCAGAAATGAGATTGCTGAGTCCTTCTTTAACTCTTGTATAGTTTTTGATTTAAGGTCTATTTTGTCTGGAATAAGTATTGCCACTACAGATTTTTTTTTTCTTTTCCATTTTCCTGAAATATCTTTTACCATCACTTTACTTTCAGTCTGTGTGTGTCTTTTGATCTGAAGTGAGTCACTTATAGATGGCATATGTAAGGGTTTTGTTTCTTATCCATTCATAATCCACTCGTTTGATTGGAGTGTATAATCTTTTTTTTATTTGAAGTAATTGTTGATATGTAGTTATTGCCCATTTATAATCCATATTTTGTTATATATTTTTTCTTCTTCTTAAAGAAGTCCCTCCACCATTTCCATAATACTGGCTTAGTAGTGATGAACTCCTTTAGTTTTTTGTTGTTTGGCAAGTTTCTTTATCTGTCCTTCAATTTTAAATGACAGCTTTGCTGAGTAGAGTAATCTTAATTGTAGGTCCTTCCTTTTCATCACTTGAATATTTTGTGCTTATCTTTTCTGGCCTGTAAAATTTATTTTGAGAAATCAGCTGGCTGTCTTACAGGAACTCCCTTGTTGGTAACTAACTGCTTTTCTCTTGCTGCTTTTAAGATTCTCTCTTTGTATTTAACCTTTAGCATTTTAATGATGATATGTCTTGATGTGGGCCCCTTTGGGCTCATCTCGATTGGGACTCTCTGTGCATCCTGGGCTTGTATGTCTATGTCCTTTCACCAGGTCAGGGAAGTTTTCTGTCATTGTTTCTTAAAACAGGTTTACAGTTCCTTGTTCTCTTCTCCTTCTGGTATCCCTAGGAAGAGAACGTTGGTACATTTAATGTCCCAGAGGTACCTTAAACTATCATCATTTTGTTGGATTCTTTTTTCTTGTTGCTGTTCTGATTGGGTGTTTTCTCCTACTTTATCTTCTAAATTGCTTATTTGATCCTCTGCTTCTACTATTGGTTCCCTCTAATGTATTCTTTATTTTAGTTATTGTAGTCTTCATTTCTGACTGGTTCTTTTTGATGTTTTCTATGTACATTTTTATGTTTTTTTATGTTTCTGTTGAAGTTTCCACTGAGATCATTGAGCAGCCTTATAACTGGCGCTTTGAACTCTACATCTGGTAGATGGCTTGCTTCCATTTTGTTTAGTTCTTTTTCTGGAGCTTTGTTCTGTTCTTTCATTTTGGACATATTTCTTTGTTTCCCCATTTTGGCTGCATTCCTGTGTTTGTTTCTATGCATTATGTAGCACTTCTATGTCTCCCAGTCATAGTAAGTTGGCCTTATAGAGTAGCTGTGCTGTGGTTCCCAGTGGCACAGTCCTGCTTGTCACGTGAACCAGATGTTTCAGATATGTTCCTTGCTGGGATTGTGTGACTTCCTGTTTTAATTGAGCCTTGGTTGCTATTTATAAATTAGTGGGAGGGAATGACCCATCGTCTGATTGGTCGTAAGGACTAGCCTGTGAGGGGCTAACCCTATGGTGCAAGATTCACTTTAGCAGGGCTCTGGAACCTTCCCAGTCTCTCCTTTGATGTGTTTTTCTCAGATTCAGCCCTAGGTGGTGCTGTGTGTTGGCCCCTAGGTGTTTTGGCCCCCTAGGGCCTCCTGGGAGGGGCCTAGCTGTAGGCCAATTTCAGCCCTAGCCTGTGCATTTCCCAGAGCCACCTGCTACAGCCACTAAGCAATCTCTGCAGATGGCCACCACCTGTGCTGGACTTAGAGCTGACTCGAGTGGCCAAGCCTGGAACAAAGGCTGGCTGCCACTAGTGCCAGGCTTGGGGATACTCAGCAAGATGTATGGGGCACTCCAAGGCCAGACACTGTTTTTTTTTGGGGGGGGGGTGGTGAACCTTTAAGAGATTTTAAGAAAGTCTGCAGTATAAGCTTGTATGAAAAAGTAACTGGAAGTGCCTTGGGTAGGTCCACAGGTTGGGAGGGGCAAAATCTCGGGGAATTACCAGGGCTGGGCAAATGATGTCAGCCAGGTTGATGGGAGACTTAGACATAATGCCCACCTGCATCCACACACTGGAATGGGAGGGTTCAGCAAAACACAAACAAACAAACAAACAAACAAACAAACAAAAAACCACAATGGACTCTGCCAGTGTATCTGTCTGGCATATGCCCTTGCCATGAATCCAGATAACTCAGCTCCTCCTTAATGTACCTAGTGCCCTTTGAGTAGCCACCCCAGCACTGGAGCTCAGAGCAAGTGAGTCCTTCACTGAGTAAGTCTGTGTGTGGGCCCTTTAAGGGAATGTTTGCGACTCGTGCAGCCTTCCATTTAACTCAGCTACAATCTCCACTGGTTTTCACAGCCAGATGTTGTGGAGGCCTCTTCCTGGCACTGGAAGCCTGGGCTGGGGAGCCAGGTGTGGTGCTAGAACCCTCACTCTTCCAGGGGCCTCTGCAACCAAGATATCCCTCTTGATTCTCAACTGCTACACATGGTTGTGGGGCCAGTCCTTTTTTTTTGGTCTCCACTCCTCCTACCAATGTCAAGGTGGCCTCTTCTGCATGTCCTCAGTTGTAGGACTTCTGTTCAGCCAGACCTCAGGTGACTCCCAATGATGATTGTTCTGTAGTTTAGTTGCAATTTTCATATGGCCATGAGAGGAGGCAAACACAGCACTTACTTACTATGCCATCTATACTGGAAGTCCCTCATCGAGTGGTCTTGACACTTTTTGGAAGATCATTTGACCATAATGCATGGGTTTATTTCTTGGTTATTTAGTTGGTACCATTTGTTTATATGCATATTCTTATGCCAGTATAACACTATTTTGATTACTGTAGCTATGCAATATGTTTTGAAATCAGGAAGTGTGAGAACTCCAGTTTTGATCATCTATCTCAATGTATTTACTATTTTGTAGTTCCATACGAATTTTCAGATTTATTTTCTGTTTCCGTAAAAAATGTTATTGGAATTTTGATAGAGATTTAATTAAACCTATATATTGCTTTGGGTACTAGGGACATTTTAGTAATATTAAATTTTTCAGTCCATCCATAAACATGGAATGTCTTTCCATTTATTTGTGTCTTTAATTTCTTTTAGCAATGTTTTGTTATTTTCAGGGTATAAGTCTTTCATCTCCTTAGTTAACTTTATTCCTAAGTATTTTATGCTTTTTAATGCTATCACATATGAGATTTTTTTTTCATTTCCTTTTGGAAATGTTTTTTGTTATGTATAAAAATGCAAATTGTTTTGTTTCTTGATTTATATTCTGCAACTTTGTTGAATTTGTTCATTAGTTAACAGTTTTAGTTTAGTTTTGTTTTGTTTTGGAATCATTAGGGTTTTCTGCATACAAAATAATGCCATCTATGCACAGAGGTAATTTTACTTCCTTTCTGATTTGAATGCTTTTCTTGCGTAATTCCTCTGGCTAAGATTTCCAGTACTATACTGAATAGAAATGGTGAGAATGAGCATCCTTGCCTTCTTCTTGACCTTAGAGGAAAAGCTTTCAGTTTTTCATTGTTTACTGTAATGTTAGCTGTGGGTTTTTTATACAGGATCATTATGACATTGAAGTAATTTCCTTCTATTGCTAGTTTGTTCTGTGTTCTTTTCAGGAAAGGGCATTGAATTTTGTCAAATGCTTTTTCTGTATCTATTGAGATAATCATGTGATGTTTATCCTTTGTTCTGTTAATGTGATAAATCAAATTGATTGATTTTCATATGTTGAACTCCTCTTATCCAGGGATTCATTTGAGTTAGTCATGGTGTATGTTCTCTTTATTACGCTTTTAAATATATTTTGCTAATATTTGGTTGAAGATTCTCATATCGATATTCCTCAGGGAAATCAGTCTGCAGTATCATGGCACAATAACCTCATGAAATGATTTGGAAGTGTCCCTCCTTTTCAAATTTTTAAAATATTTTGAAAGAACTGGTATTAATTTTTCTTGAAATTTTTGATAAAATTCTCCAGTGAAGCCATTTACTCCTGAACCTTTTTTTTTTATTGGAAGGTTTTGGTTATTGATTTAATCTCCTTACTAGTTATAGGTTATTCATATTTTCTATTTCTGTGTGATTGAGTCTTGGTAGGTTGTATATTTCTAGAAATATACCTACTTTTCCTAGGTTATCCAATTTGTTAGTGCATAATTGTTCACAGTAGCCTTTTATAATCTTTTATATTTCCATAGAATCAGTTTTAATGTCAATCCTTTCATTTCTGATTTTACTTAAGTCTTCTCTATTTTTCTTGGTCTAGATAAAGTTTGTCATTTTGTTGATTATTAAAAACCTGTTATTTTAAACATATTCTATTGTTTTTGATTCTCTATTTCATTTATCTTTAGCTCCATTTTTCTTCTAACTCTGGGCTTAGTTTGTTCTTTTTTCTAGTTCTTTGAGGTGTACAGTTGTTTTTTTTATTTGAAATCCTTTATAATGTAGGTGTCCATCACTAAAAATTGCCCTTTGTATTGCTTACGGTGCATCCTATAAATTTAGTATGTTACCATTTAACTTTTTTTTACTTCAAAGTATTTTCAAATTTTGGGATATGCTATTTAATTTCCACATATCAGTGATTTTTCCAGTTTCCTTCTGCTATTTGTTTCTAGTTTCATTCTTCTGTGGTCAAAAAAGATACTTTGGTATGAATTCCATTGTATCAAATTTATTAACACCTAACATGTGATTTAGCCTGATAAATATTCCATGTGTGCTTCAGAAGAATGTATATTCTGTCAGCGTTATATACTGTATATATCTATTATGTGTACTGAACTACAGTGTTGTCCAAGTTATGTTTCTTTATTGATCTGTCTGGATGTTCTACTCATTATTGAGAGTAGGCTATTGAAGTCCTCTACTATTATTGTGTTGCTGTCTATTTCTTCCTATAGTTCTGCCAGTAATTGCTTTATATATTTGTGTGTTCTGGTGTTGGGTGCATATATATTGATAATTGTTGTGTCTTCATGGGGAATTGAGCCTTTTGTCTTTATGTAATATCTTTTGTCTCTTGTGACAGTGTTTTATTTGAAGTCTATCTCTTTTGTGTATGTATATGTGTGTGTTATATATATATATATATATATATATACACACACACACACAAATATATATATTCACCTCTACTTTCTTTTGGTTAACATTTGCATGGAATATCTTTTACTATCCTTTTACTTTCTGCCTACTATGCATGTATTTAAATCTAAAATGAGTGTGCTATAAAAAGCATATAGTTGTCCCTTGTTTTTTGAAAATCTATTCAGCCACTCTATTTTTTGATTGGAGAGTTTAATCCATTTTGATTTAAAGTAATTACTGATAGTGCAGGACCTACTATTGTCATTTTATTAATTAGTTTCTGTGCTGTATTGTATCTTTTTTGTTCTTTGTTTCTATCTTCGTGTTTTCTTTTGTTCTGCTTTTGTAGAGACATGCTTTGATTCTTTTCTCTTTATCTTTTGTGTATCTACTACAGGTATTTTCTTTGTGGTTACCATGGGGCTGACATAAAAACATCTTGCAGTTACAACATATATTTTAGCTGATAATAATTTTAATGATATACAAAATCTACTCCTACTTTCCCCCACAAACTTTATGTTATTAATATCACAAATTACATCCTTTTAAATTGTGATCCAATCCATTAACATATTTTATAGTTATATTTATTTTATACTTTTCTTTTAACTTCTATACCATAATTTAAAATTATCTATACATTACCATTATAGTATTATTGTATTCTGTATTTGTTTATGTAATTACCTTTACTAGCAAGCTTTATTATTTAAAATGTTTTCCTGTGGCTGCCTAGTGTCATTTCATTCCAATTTGAAGGACTCTCTTTAGCATTTCCTGTAAGGCAAGCCTAATGGTAATGAACTCCTTTAGCTTTTGTTTATTTGAGGAAGTCTTTGTTTTGCCTTTTTTGAAGACAGTTTTGCTGGATCTAGTATCCTTGATGGGCATTTTTTTGTTCGTTTTGATTCAGCGCTTTGAATATATCATTCTATTTTCTTCTGGACTGTAAAGTTCTGTTGAGAATTTCACTTACAGTTTTATAGGGGCTCCCTTGTATGTGACAAGTCCATTTTCTCTTGCTTATTTCAAAATTCTTTCTGTGTCTTTGACATTTGACAGTTTGCTGTTAGTGTGTCTTAGTGTGGACTTCTCTGTGTTAATCCTAGTTGTGTCTTTTGGGTTTCTTGAATCTGGATAAACACTACCTTTTCAAGAACTGGAGTTTTCTCCCATTATTTCTTCAAATAAGACATATACACTTTTCTTCTCTTTCTTCCCTTATGGGATAATATGTATAATAGTCTGTTTTTATTTTATTTTTTTTTTGGTATTGAATGAGTTTCAGGCTTTCCTTACACTTTTCCATTCTTTGTTTTTTTTTTTTCCTTCTTTGTTTAGATAATTTCAAATGACCCGTTTTGTGTTTACCGATTCTTCTTCTGCTTGATTAAGTCTACTATTGAATTTCTATGGTACATTTTTCAATTCAGTTATTGCGTTGTTAGCTCCAATATTTTTAAATTTTATTATCTATCTCTTTATAGATATCTTCACTTTAGGCATCGTTTTCCTTAGAACATTACAATGGTTATTTTTCTATGTCAGGTAATGCACATACCTCCATTTATTTAGGGTCTGTTTCTGAAGACTTATTTTGTTCCTCAATTAGACCTTGTTTTCCTATTTTTCTGTGTGTATTGAAATTTTGTGTTGTTTTCCTTGCATTTGAAAATACAATCGTTTCTCTCACTCTTTACAGAAAGTCATTATATAGGGAAATACCTTCAATAGTTAACCTGACATAGATTTGGGGGGCATGTCAAATCCTTTCTGAAGATGCATCTTCTATAGGCTATGTAATTACATAGTTAGAGAGATTTGCTGGCTTGTTTTTCAGGAGCTTGTATTCCCTTGATCCCTTTGGTGTCTGTCTGCAATATTGCAGGTTTTCTTGTACTGTATCAAGCCACTGAGCAATCTTCTTTTGTTTCATGCCAGCATCCAAGGCATGCTGATTCCTCATTAACACTCTGAGTCAGAAGAGACAGAAACGTGTCCATTGCGCAGGTCCCTCAAAAGCTGAAATGTTGGATACACATTCCACTCTTCTCTTTCCCTTCAAAAAATAAGCTGTCATTTGGGTTCTTCTTTAAATTGCAACATCTTGGGAAGGAACTGACATGGTTGAAATTCAATGGCTTTTCTCACCATTATAATAACTGTTCATAGCTTTGAGCTTGTCTGGGGTACTATGACTTCCTCTCTGATTTCTGGAGTTCCTTAAAGGCTTGTGTGGTCACAAATTTTTGTCAGTGGACTGTTTCTGTAGAGGGACAAGGTATGGGGCTTACTATTTTACCAATTTACTGATATTACCTCTTATCCTGTATTGTTTATCTCAATCACTTCAGCTAAATTCTAGTCTCCGTAAAGGACATGTCTGAATCTTAGCCATCCTGAGTGTTTCCATAGGTCTTCCATACCATAGGTGTTCAATAAATATCTTAGTGACTGAATGAGTCCTATCAATAATCCTAGTTAAGAATGAGAGTACCATTCTAAATCTTTCATTATTTAAGAATAGACATCCCTCTTTAATAAATAAACCAAAGCAGACACTTCTATCTTTTTTTGGAAAGGCTATGTATTAGCCAAGCTCATATTCTAATGATTTAATTTTGTAAAGATTTAAAAAATTGCCTTATGGTTTAAACTTGTATTCATCCTGTCTCCACTAAAAAACAATTAAATAAGAAGTTTGTAGGAAGACATATCAGAAAGAAATATGGAGATGAAATAAAAAGATAATTAAGTTAATAACTAGGAGATCTAAAGAAATTTTCGAAGAAAGAAGAGGAGTTCATTATACATTAAATATCTATTCTGTGCCAAGCACAGTGCTAGCAAAGAACTTGCTCAACAGAGCTAGAGGCTGTAAATATCCTGACAATTAAGAGGCAACAGAGGACACTGTGGAATTAAGTAATTATAGTAAGGTAATTAATTAAATAACTGAGAGACGAGCTTCAACTGGATGGTGGAGTTAAAGTCAGATTTCAGTAAGGTTAGAAGTGAATGAGACATAGTAAAAGAGATAGTGTATGTGTACTTTTTCAATAAATTGAGTATGGACAGAAAAAAGAGGGATAGGATAATATATCTTTAAAAAGAAGCAGAAAATGAAAGTGATTTTTAAAATATATGTTCATTTATGATGGGAGAAATTTAGTCTACTATCTATGGGACAAAGTTTGAAAATGCCATTGAAAGAAGGGATAAGTGACAGTTACAAAAAATATGGAATCTGTGCATAAAAGCTACCACAGATTAGAATGCCAGGAATTGGGTGGTAGACTGGGAGAAACAAAGAAGCTGCTTCTTGCAGACTGAGATCTCTGCAGGAGGAGGGGAGAAGGGTGAAGGTGCAGCTATTTCCCTGAACAGCCATGCCTGAAAGAACTGGGAGTTCCAGGTGACTGGCGACAGTGCCCAGTCCTCAGGGCAGAAACTGAGAAGAAGGGACGGCAGAGAAGTGGGCATGAGGGAGAAACAAAAGTTGATTATTACCAGCACTGAATGCAAATGTGAGGCTGAACTGCAGCCCTTGTCCTTAACCCAGACAGTGCATTCCCCCATATCGTCTGAGACAGAACACCATGGAGCCATAGGGGAGTCTGAAGAAATGCTACTACCAAAACTGTCACTAACACTGACAGGGAATGAGACTGAGAGTAGTGAGCATGATTGAATATCTATAAGGAAAAAAGGCATTATTGAGACTTTATATGAAGGGGATTAGATGCCACCTATTGTACACCAACAGAAAAATGAATTCTTTGCAACAGGCTACAGAGAGAACTTTGTATAATAAATCTTTCTGGAAAAAAAAAAAGAATACGCTTCCATTACTGCTCAGGTGAAGAAATAGTACATTAAAGACCATGAACTACTAAGGTGACTAGTAATATGAGAAAAAATGAGAAAAATCTCCAGAAAATAAGCTTAAAAACATAGAAATATATGACTTAAATAACAAAGAATTTAGGATGATACTTCTGAAAAAAACTCAATGAGATACAAACAATTTATATCAACAATTTCAGGAATTGAAAAAACAACTAGATAAGCAGAATGAGTTTCTTAGCAAGGAAATTGAAACCCTCAAAAAGAACCAAATAGAATTACTGGAGATGAAGAACGTATTGCAAGAGATGAAAAATGAAATAGCAAGCTTGAGAATAGAGTAGAACAAATGGAGGAAAAGATCAGTGATATCAAAGACAGAAATCTGGAAATAAATGAGAAGGAAATAGAGAGAAACCAAAGAATCAAAAATAATGACAGAGGAATACAAGAACTAAATGATACCATCAAGAGAGAAAATGTAAGACTAACGGGCATTCTCGAAGGGGAAGAAAAGGAGCAGTGTTAGAAAGCATTTTCAAACAAATAGTTGATGAGAATTTCCTAAATCTAATAAATGAGCTGGATCTTGGAATTCAAAAGTCAACAAAAGACCCAATTATATCAACCCAAAAAGTCCTTCGCCAAGATACATTGTATTAAAATTGTCAAAAATCAATGACAAAGAAAAAATTCACAGGACAGCCATGGAGAAGAGGACAGTAACTTATAAAGGAAACCCATTAGATTATCCTCAGACTTCTCAGCACAAACCTTACAAGCCAGAAAGGAATGGAATCAAATATTCAATGTATTAAATGAAAGGAACTACAAGCCAACAATATTCTAGTCAGCAAAGCTCTCTTTGGATTTGAAGGAGATATAAAGACCTTTCCAGACATAAAAAAAAATGAGGGAATTCTCCACTACAAGGCCTGCATCATAGAAAATACTGAAAAGGGTCAGTGCACCCTACTAATAACAAGGCATTATAAGCTAAACAAGAAGAAGAGATTTGCTATACCAAGATAATAATGAATGTTCAACATGCATAGGGACAAAATGAGAAAACAATGATGGAAAAGGGGAAGATTCAAAGAGGAAAGCCTGTTCAATAAATGGTGCTGGAAAAACTGGAAACCCATATGCAAAAGAATGAAACTAGACTGTTGTCTATTACACACATTAAAATTAACTCAAAATGCATTAAGGACCTGAATATAAGACCTGTAATAATAAAGTGCATAGAAGAAAACATAGGAATAAACTCATAGACCTTGGACTTAAAAGAGGATTTAATGAATTTGACCTGAAAGGCAAGGATAGGAAAAGCAAAAATAAATGAATGGGACTAAATCAAACTAAAAACTTCTGCACAGTTTAAGAAACCATTAACAATGTAAAGAAACAACCATTGAATGGAACAAATATATTTGCAAGCAATACTCCAATAAGGGCCTAATATCCAAAATATAGGAAGAACTCATACAACTCATTAACAATGAAAAAAAAAAAGATCCATTAAAAAAAAGTGGCAGTATCTGAACAGACACTTCTCCTAGAGAAAATACAAATAGCCAACAACTATATGAAACGATGCTCAACATCTCTAGATTTAGGGAAATGCAAATGAAAAATAATGGGATACCCATCTAAACCTGTTAAAATAGCTGTAATCGACATAAGTAATAAGAAATGTTGGAGAGGATGCAGAGGAAAAGGAATCCTTATACACTGATGGTGAAACTGCAAATTGGTACAGCCAATATGGAAATCAATATGGAGTTTCCTCAAAAAAACTAAGAATTGATATAGCATATCATCTGCCAATCCCTACTGAGTATTTACCCAAAGACTTGAAAACTCATATCCAAAATAACATTTGCACACTGATGTTCATAGCAGCATTATTCATCATGGCCAGAACATGGAAGCAACTGAAACGTCCTATGATAGATGATTGGCTAAAGAAGCTGTGGTACATCTATACAATGGAATATTACTCAGGCATAAGAAGAAATGAAATACTGCCAATTGCAACAACATGGATGGATCTTGAGATAATCATGCTAAATGAAATAAGCCAGACAAGAAAAGTTGAAAAATCACATGATATCACTTATATGTGGGATATAAATATAAAAGCAACAAACTAACTAGTCAAACAAACAGCTACTTTAAACATGGACAGTAGACTAGTGGTTACTAGAGGGTAGGGTGGGGGAGGAAGATTAAGGTTGATGGGTAAAGTGGGTCAAATATGTGGTGACAGAAAGAAACCTAACTGAAAAACCTATATATATATATATATATATATATATATATATATACTGTTAAAATATACAGGTGAATCTTTCCAGATTTTGTTAACCAATGTCACTATAAAATAATTAAATTTAAAAATTAATTAATTAATTAAAAAATAAAGCATATGCTATTTTCAACTACAGAACCTCCTGGATGGATGCTGCATTGTAAGAAAATCAAGTTGTATTTTTGCATTTTATGCATAACTATTAATTCAATTTTTAAAATTCAGATATTGATAAAGACTAGACTATTTCTATTGGAATTGTTCCTGGGCAAGTTTGTCCTCCACTCTTTTTAATGGAGCTCCCTTTCACCTAAGGTGTTGAAACTTTTCCTAACTGCTGGGTGTATTCTCTGCATCACTCTGATTCCTAGTTCTTTCTGCCTTTCTACTTTAGGGCTATGTCCACAGTGACAACACCTTTTTTGTGAGAATCAAGGACAGCTCTTACAGGTCTAAACTCACTGCCTTTGATCTTTCAGTATCCATTGGTTAGCTAATTTCTTATGGCTTCTCAGCTTTTGACCTTCCCACCTTGCTTGAAAGTTAATATTGATATATTCTCTGACTGACCTCAAATCCCTCATTTAAAAAAAAATGGGCCATACACATTTCTCTAAAAAGGCATACAAATTGCAAATAGCACCCCCCCCGACCCAGAGGCTCAACATATTTAGGTATTAGAGAAATACAAGTCAAAATCACCATGAAATACCACTACATACACATTAGGATAACTTTTTTCTTTTCTTTTCTTTTCTTTTTCTTTTCTTTTTTTTCTTTCTTTTCTTTTCTTTTCTTTTCTTTTCTTTCTTTTTTCTTTTTTTTTGTGAGAAACAAGAAGTGTTGGCAAGTATTTGGAGAACTTGAATGCTTGTGCAATTTTGCTAGGAAGTGTGAAATGGTGTAGCTGGCTTTGGAAAAACATTTGGAAGTCCATCAGAAGGTTAATTATAGATGACCAAGTGGCCAATAATTCTACTGTTAGGTATATATCAAAAGGAATGATAACATATGTCCTACACAAAAATTTGTACATGACTGTTATAGGCAGCATTCTATTTAATAACCAAAGTGTAGAAACAACCAAAGTGTTATCAACTGATTAATAGATAATGAAATATGGTATAGTCATACAACAAGTATATGACTTGGCAGAAAAAGGATGAACTACTGATATAAGCTACATGTTTGAAACTTGAGAACAATATGCCAAGTGTAAGAAGCCATCATAGAGATTACATGTTGTATGAATGTCATTTATGTTAAATGTCCAGCGTAGGCAAAACTATAGACACAGAAAATTGATTAGTGGTGGCTTGGAGCTGGAGGTGAGAGTGGAGGTGGGAACTGAGACATGACTGCTAATGGGTATGGAGTTCTTATTGGATTTAAAATGTTCTGAAATGATTGTAGTGATGGCTATACAACTCTGTGAATATATTTAAAACCACTGAAATGTATGATTTAAGCGGATCAGTTGTATGGTATATAATAATATCAATAATCCTCTTAAAAAGAAACAAATTGCTGTGTTTTATCTCATATAGTTATTGGGAATTTAATAAGATTATCCAAATAAATGACTTAGTATAGTTTGTCTAGTACCTGTAAGCAATTAATAATTTATAGCTCTCTGCTACTATTACAACTACTAATATAACTCTTACTTTTAGTATTAGAACTATTAATAATTCTAAATGTTGTTATGACAATAACTATTAGCAATAGAGCTAATACTAAATAATACTAAATATTATAACAATAACTATTAGTAGTAGTAGAGCTATTATTAAATAACAATAATTTATTTATATAGTATTATAATATATATAATTGTTTATTATTATTATTTAGAATTTTCCTATAAGACATAGCTTTTTTGAGGAGTATAATTTAGGGCCTAGATAATATTATCATATTCATTATACTATATTAAAAATACACAATCCTTAGAGGAAACATGATCATTTCATTAGCTCATCCATGATGGTATACACATTGTATGTATAATGGTAGTAAAAAGGGATTTTGTTAATTTTTTTTTTGTTTTTCTTATACTCTTCATACCTGTTAGCTTCAAGTAATGCCTTGAGAACTTTCATTTAATCTTGAATAAGTGAAAATTTTGGAGAGGAAGAAGGGTATCATGAGTTTACTCACCTTTCTTGGTATGCATAATTGGTCCCATACAATGGCAATATTCATTTTCCTTGTATATATTCTAGGGTTAGTGATTTCTTTCAAAGATTTACTTTTTATTTCAGGATAACATGTACAATGCTTAGGATAGGCTGCCTGAACTACAAACCATTCTATTTATCCAGAATGTACAACATTTGCATTACTTACAACTTTAGAAAATCTAGGCCAAGCTTTTCCCTAAGAGTTGGCTCCTGTATTAATGTTTGAGACTGAAACTTGTTTACTTAATTTGTCCCAGTTTTTTATAACTCAGTTATCCTTGTTTTGAGACATTTAAGAATGAAACTTTAAGAAATAAGTTTACTAAAGGTTTTTCTGTAATGTTGCAAGTTGATTATGAATATCTCATGAATAACATGATTGACTTATTTTAAATTCTGTTTTGACATTTTTTGCTCAATTGGTTGGTGACTGGCTTTGAAGTTTTTGTTCTATGACTTTAGAAAGAGTTGACTAATTTTACTAAAACTGAAGAGACTCAAGGGTATTATAAGTTTCTACTTTTTAAATTTGCCCATATTAAAGCAAATGGTGAACAATTATTTCAAAAGTAATCTTTAGCAATTTCTAATTAATTTCAAAATAAATATAATACTTGGATTGAAGTTACAGAGATATGCCCTTATACTGAATGAAAAAGCAAAGTATAGACCTGTTGATTTATGAGACTTTGTCACAAAGAAAGCAAAAAACTCTTCTTCCCCATTTCTGTTTTTGGAATTTATCATATCACATTGTAATTCTGCTTACACATCTGCCTTCCCCACTAGACTGAGACTACCTTAGGGCCAAAGACTTCATTTATTCACCCCCATTTCACAATGTTCTAAGACAGTGGTTTCCTATCCACTATGAACTCGACAATTTTTTTTTTTTTTTTTAGAAAAAGTTTTTAAATAATAGATTTGATTGAATAACTATTATTTCCTATTTGGGATTTATTTGTCTTATTTATTTATTCATTTATTTTTGTCTAGTCCTAAGTATTGTATTAAAACTACATTTTGTTTTAATTCTCTTGTAGAACCTCTTACAATTGTCTTTTAGGGGACCTAATATAATTTTCAGTAGAAAGTGATATGCTGGTGAAATCAATTTCTGACAAAGGTTAACACTTCTTATATACAATAAAAAGTTTGATCCAGTAGCACCTAATGCAGTCATGTAATATGAATTTGAAGAGTCTGTAAAAATAAAATAAATTCTGAAATGAGGATAGAAGTGAAATAAAGGAAATTTTTATACTGAATCAGATTCATCTAAAGATAAACTATCTGGCCTTTTTTTAAAAAACAACTGAGGTGTTTAATTAGCTTGGATTATTTCACTGGTCTAAGTTTTTTGATATGTTTTAGGACCCCAAACCTTCTTTTGACTCTTTGACAAAAAAATAGAAAATAAACAATGTTTAATGTTTACTTTCTGCATAACACTGACTGGCTTCTTTAAATGTCTTAAAAAAAACACTGACACCCGTTCTTGAATGTCTTAAAAAAAATCCAAGAAGAAAGTTATCATCACCATTGAAATTAGAACAACATTTCCAAATTCACCCTTAATGGAAATTAGATATCCAATCATTTCATCCACCTTTGTTTCATGGCTGTTTCAAAACTTCTGGGAGTCTAGTACAGTTTGTAAAGCATGCATTTGGGTTCTGTAAAAAAAGCAGTGTACAAAGAAGGGTCTTTTTCGTGTCGATACATTTCAAGTGGTGCACATGTCCTTATGATGTTTTATTACTTTGCTATTGAAGTGCAATATAAATTAATATACTGTAATATTGTGTTTATTTTTCTTAGAAAATATTGAAAATATATTTCTTTTCAACTTCCAAAAAGGAATTATTCCCTTGTAGAGTAAATGTGTTTATTTATTTTATTAAAAGCTAAATTTACCTTCAGAGAGAGAAAAGAAATGGAAGATCACAGGACGCAAGTTAGATCTTTGTGTGTGTTTCGTAACTTGCTTTTGTCTTTATACTTCATACATTACCACAGGCAGCTATGGCTGAATAGGCTTGCATTGTGAGAGGAATAGTTTTTCAGATTATTTGTTAAGAACATGTTTATCATTTCAAAATATATGATTATTTGGTTAAGATTAATCTTTTTACAGCATTAGCAAAGGAAAGACAATTAGCAAACAACCAAACTGTCATTACTATGTCTGCAAAAAGTATATAAATTTCTAGAACCTTGTGGATGACTAATGGATTACATGCTAAGAAAGTCAGATGTTTTATTTCCTCTAGAGACACAACAAAATATTTGTACCAATGTCTAACTTCATGCACTAAAAAGTAATGGTGGTCAATTCTACTGAAATTTTTTTCATTTACTGCATTGATTTTAGAAATATACAGAACTGAGAAACAAAGTGTAACCCTCAAACATATGAACAATTATTCCAGACCATATTTTTCTAAAACTACCTTGAAGCTAGTAGTTAAGTATTTCCCACATATTTCTCATTTATGCATAAATGCCCACATGGGATTCTTGTCTATGGGGAAAATGGGAATTCAGAGAAATTCCATTTATATGTAAAATTAATTAATGGTTGTTCTGGTTATCTATTGTTTGTTAACAAACTACTCCTAACTCTGTGACAAATGACAACTATTTTATTTGGCTCATGTTGTGTGTGTGTGTGTGTGTGTGTGTGTGTGTTGTGTGTGTGTGTGTGTCAGAAATTCGAGATCGCTCATGTCTGAAATATCTAAACAAAGTGAAGCTCACTGAAGAAAAATTTTGAAAACCCTCTTAAGGAACACCAGTAAAGTTCAATATGTGGAAAGACTGAGTCAAAGATTACACATTTTTGTGGGGGCAACCCAAATGGCATAGATGATAGAGGCTCTGTTTATACATCTGGCAAACCAATCAAAGTTGTGATGGAACAAGGAGCATCAGCAAGGAAAATATTGCCTGAAGATATAGATGAGACAAGCCATACAAACTAGAAGAGAAATCGAAGAAAGCACCCTGCTACAGCAGAAGGTAGGACATGGCAAGGACTGGGGTGCTCGGTCTTAAGCAGCTGAGTGAGAGGAGCCTGTAGCAGCAGCAGCAGACACCTCTTACAGGGATTAATCTGGGAGCAGATTTTCACAGTGCAGGACCTGCTTGCTCTGAGCAATAGTGCCAATTCGGCTGCATGGAGGGGGCACCAGGAACTTATAGGGAGACATTGTTGGAGTGAGGGCCAGGGCAAGAATCGCTCTGTACAGAAGTGCCAGCAGTATCCATTATTCCCTGTGGAGCCCTCCCCTTGCCAGTGCACCAGACATAGCAGTAAAGTCATCAAACTAGATAAAAGAGGTCGCTCCACCCAGAGGATTCCCTGAAACCCTCGCCTCCCCAACCCGTGGCCCACACCAAGCACATCCAGGTATATCCTCATGAGTCAGGTTCCTTGCTGAGCAGCCTAGACTCACACTGGAGGCAGCTGGCCTCAGTTTCTGGTGTGGCCTTTTGAGGCAACTATAAGCACAGCATCTGTGGATTGCTTGCTGAATCTTAACAGGTGGCCCAGAGGGCAGAGCTTGGGCTAAATTTGGCCTGCAGCTGAACCCCTCTCAGGACTGTGCCACTGGACACCTACTTCACAAATCCACACTAAGACCAGGAGACTTAGGAGCTTTGCTTAGTACATAGAAACAGACGGAAAGGCAGCCAAAATGGGAAGACAAAGAAGCAGAAACCATATGAGAACAGAACAGAGATCCAGATATAATGGAGTCAAGTAATCTAACAGATGCAGAGTTCAAAACACTGGTTATAAAGATGCTCAATGTTTTTGGTTAAATTCAGTGAGAACTTCAACAAAGAGATAAAAAACATAAAAATGGAAATGGAAATTATAAAAGGGAACCAGTCTGAAATGAAGAACACATTATCTGAGATGAGAAGTATATTAAATGGAATAAAAAAGAATAAACAAAGTGAATAAAGAAAAGGATCAAATGCCCTATCTAGAGGATGGGAAAGCCAAGGACACTCAATCAGAATGGCAAAAGAAAGATCAAGACTATAAAAATAATTTAAGGAGCATATGGGACACTATTAAGGGTTAAATATCTGTCTGATGCATAACTGAAAAAATCAAGATGTTGAACAGCTGTTTGAAGAAATAATGATGGAAAACTTCCCTAACCTGGTGAAGGAAATGGACATAAAACCCCAGGAAGCTCAGAGAATTCCAAAAATCAGGGATCCAAAGAGGCCCACACCAAGACACATCATAATTAAAATGCCAAAGTTAAATACAAGAAAGAATATTAAAAGCAGCAAGAGAAAAACAGTTACTTATAAGGGAACACCCATAAGACTGGCAGCTGATTTCTCAAAAGAAACTATGCAGGACAGAAGGGCTTGGCAAAAAAATATTCAACAGAATCTACAACCAAGAATAATTTATCCAGCAAAGCTATCATTTAGAGTTGAAGGACAGATAAAGAGCTTCCCAGACAAAAATAAGCTAAAGGAATTTATCACCACCAAGCCAGTATTACAGGAAATGTTGGAGGACTTCTTTAAGAAGAAAAAAAACATGTATCAAAAACAGGAATAAAGAATGGTAACAACTACATTCCTATCAATAAGTACCTCAAATGGAAAAGAATTAAGTGCTCCAACTAAAAGAGTGGATGAATGGAAAGGAAAACAAGACCCCTACATATGTTGCTATAAGAGACTCACTTCAGATTAAAAGACACACACAGACTAAAAGGAAGGGATGAAAAGATATTGCTTTGATGGACCTAGAAGTATTTAAGTCAGACAGAGAAAGATAAACACTATATGATTTCACTTATATGCAGAATCTAAGGAATAAAAAAACAAACTAATCAAAAACAGACTCACAAATATAGTGGACAATTTGGCGATGACAGAGGGAGGGGGTGGGGAGCTGGAAAATGGGGTGAAGGGTTAAAGAAGTACAAATTAGTAGCTGATGGATGGTCACTGGGATAGGGAGCATGGCATAGGGAATGCAATTAGCATGAAAACATTGGCTAGGTGGAGGGTCAGGGAAGGGAGGGAGCAATTGGGGGATCATTTTATGAACTATGAAGATGTCTAACCAATATACTGTATACTTGAAACTAAGTAAAATAAATAAATTAAAAAAATAAATTTTGAGATTTGTTTCTGAACTATATAAGTAAGCCAAGGCAGTTGTGCTGGAGGAAACACTTCCAAGATGGCCTCTACACTTACATATTTGGTGCTTTGGTGCTCA
Source organism: Eonycteris spelaea (assembly GCA_003508835.1). Lineage (NCBI taxonomy): Eukaryota > Metazoa > Chordata > Mammalia > Chiroptera > Pteropodidae > Eonycteris > Eonycteris spelaea. Next base: position 66,603 of record PUFA01000722.1, on the reverse strand, counting down.
TTGGATTCTCATTCTCCACATGGTTTTTCATCCTCTAGGGCCTCTCCAAGTAGCTTGAGCCTCTCACAGCATGGTAGTTTCAGAGCAGACACAGAGGTTGCAAGGTTTCTTTTGACCTAGTCTCCAAAATCTCAGAATATCACTTATGTTATACGCTATTGATCAAACATGTACCTAAGGCTATCCAAGTTTCAAGGGGAGAGGAATGAGAAATTGTGTTTAAATCATAGGAGTGGCAAAAAAAAATGTTGGCAACTTTAAATCTACCACAATGTTGTCTCAGATTTTAAGAATTAGGATTTGGGAAAACTGAGCTGTGATGTGCGCTTAACCATTTGGATTGGATTGTTGTGTTTTGGGGTAGTACCAGTTTTAGTTCTTCTTAGGGTATGTCTGAAACTGAATGTGTTAATAAATTTGAAAAAAAATAAGGAAAATAATTTCCAGAAAATTTCATAATTTTACTGAATTCTGAAAGCTTTCCACAAATAGACAGGATCCTCTAATTGTCCCAATTACCTTTTTTATCTCTTTTTTTATCTTTGCCATTTCCGAACCCTCATCATTCTGACTGCAAAGCTCCACTGACACTGAAGAGCAATTTGACATTTACAGTGCTCCTAACATCACCTTTCTATTGAGTCATAAGAATAAGTTACAAAATCATTTTTAGTTGTAAATAAATGGTTTTAAATAAATCTGTGGAAAAGTTAGTCATTTAAAATCAAGCAGCCATGACCTTCTTGAAATGCAAAGATCTGGTTTAACTGATTTGCTTTTCTTTCTCTGAATGACATGGTTGCTTTAGCATCTTAGGGAAACAGCCATTCTGGAATGAAAAATGGGCAGGTCTCCACCTTTCTGTCAATAAAGTTGTTTCCAAATAGTGTTATAAACTAAAAATGAAAAAGTTAAGCCTTGCATCTAATGTACATTGGAAGCAAATTAGTAATTTTACAAGGTGGTGTTGGTAGTGGGTTATTTTGTCATATATACCTATGTTGAAATACACATTCATATGAAGCGCATCTTAGAGATGTCCTGAATAGCACATACATATGTTGCAGCCAGTGAATCTGAATGAAATGTACTCCCTACAAGGGTCTGTCTCCTTGCTTTAGAGAAGTACTACTCAGACTTTTTTGTTGGTTTGTCTAATGGCAGAAGAGAATGAAGAAGTATTTACACAGGGGCATGAACACAAAGTTTACTAATATTTTATTTGAAATAGTGTAAATTTTGCTTTCTACTCCTTAATATATGCTTTCATATAAAAGCAACTTGTGCACTTGAATCTCCATGAAAACAAATGATACAAGATCATTTTATAGCTTCATGTAACCCCTGGCAACCCATAGAGTATCCTTGGGGTATTTTTATCCCTGAGTGGATTGAAAGATGTAAATAAAATTACTGAGGGCATGTGCCAACACATCTAGGTTTGGCTTTAACAAAATGTAATGAGTGCAAAATAATACAAGTGGTAAGAAGAGCCATAGTCTAATACTTCAACATTGTCTACAGAATTTTCGCCATTCCCACAGCCCACTCCTGACAACATGTTTATTATTTTTTCTGTTTTTAAATACTCAACTTTGGTACTCATACTGCTAGGCTGCATTAACAACAATGTAATATATTACATTTTAGAAAAATAAACAAGCTCTTAGGAATGTAATTTTCTTTCACCTATTTTTAGATAGCAATAAGCCTCTAATAATTCAAGAGAATTGGAAAGATCAAACGTTGAGCCCAAAACTTTCAAAATGAGTGAAATACTGGGGCCAACGCATCTGCTCTGGCTATATAATTAGTAGGTACCACTGTGGTCACATATTTGAGTAAATCACATGCCCAAAATAAATCTAATACATTTCTAGCTTTATTTACTCAGTTATCTTACTGGGAATTGAAGACTTTCTTCGAATTGAAGAAGAGAATGAAACCCAATAGATGAAAGCTCACTCATATTTAAGCACATGACTTAAAAGCCATGCTTTGAAAGATATATTGGCAGGCCTCTGAGTTTCAATCTTATAGTTCTTGAAATCTAAGGATTAGTGGTAGGGGACACAAAAAGAAGACTGAACACCTTGTATCCTTATTTGAAACTATAAAAAGACGATAGTATTCATAAATCAGTTTTTTACTTTTCTCAACACCATGTGATTCATAAATATTCAGGATCTCATCATAAAAACAACTTTTAAATAGCCATTGATTGTGCCATTAGAAATAATATTATCAAACCAGTTTAAAGGTTTACTGAGGGGCTCTTTATTTTTTAAAAAAGTGCTTGTTCTCCAAGAGTCAATGCTCTCTAAATTAAAACAAAAATGGCTGACAAGCATGAAAAGTTTTCTGTACCAATCATCAATGCATGATATTCATGAATCTATCATTCATAAAGTTAAAAACCTTTGTCCTATGGCACACTTAATACCCAGTGCAACCAATTAGCATCAGTATTCTTTGATGCAATACAAACTTATCTCCTTAAACTGCTATTGCACTGGACTCTAAGGTTATAAATGAGCAGACGCAAATTGATTCACATGTAATAACAGTGACAATAAACTTTCTTGGTTCGTGCAATTTTCCCCATCTATTAACAGAGAAAATTTAGAATATATTATTCCCAGAAGGGGGCTTACCGAGCTGGACATCTATAACACTTGGCTGATTCTCCATGGGGAACAATGGCTTGGGAGGCTTGTCTGTGAGCAAAGCTAGAAGAGAAAATGAAAGAAGGTAATGGGAACATTGAGATAAATTACAGGATAAGAAAGATTTTATCGTGGGTGATATTTAATGCTTGTAGATTTGATGGAGTGTAAACATTTATTATACAGTATTCTTATTTGAGCTGTTACTCTATCCATACAATATCTATTTCCCATGCATATTTAAAGCATCATCGATCACAGTAAATAGGCCATTTTGACGGCTACACTTTCCAACAAAATGAAACATATAGACAATGTTGAGTGGTTCTTATAAGTTTGTGAATGTAAAGAAATATAGATTTTAAAAGTATAATCAGATGAATATTAAATCTCCATACCTCTATAAATTCTTAGTGAACCCTAATGGACATGTCCGGTAGATTGAAATTTCTATGCCTCTGAATCATCCCCCACTCTTGACCTCATCCTACAAAACAATATAATAAAGCACTTGTACTTTCATTAGGATAATTGATCAAAAATGCAGATAGAACATCTTTTGTCCACCAAATCCTATGCTAAGTGCTAAGGAGGAGGAAATAGATATAAGCTCTAGGACTATGAACACAGAATGAGTACATTAAAATTAAGACATTTACCTAGATTTATCATGATTATCACTTCATGAGTGATATCAATGTCTAATAACTATGTTGTACACATAAAACTAATATAATATTGTATGTCAACTGTCATTGAAAAATTAAAAATATAAATAAATTTATGAAGAGGTAATAGAACAAAGAATACAATGTAATGAAAAATTGTATCATTTGAGCTGTAAGTCCATATGTGGTAAAGGAATGGTGAAAAGAAAGGTCAATATTGGTTGGCAGGATTGGGGAAAATTTTATGGAGAAAATGGGTCTCCACATAGACCTTGAGGAATGGAGAAGATTTGGAAAGGCAGAGAACAAAGAAGAATAAATGAAAGAAAGGTTATCAACACAAACTGATGAACAGAGGCAGAACTTAGCAGAATAGTGTGGCTAGAGGAAAATGATCTGGCTATAAGGAGTTTGGTGGAGTAGGGTACAGAGCAAATTGCTCATGATATACAGTAACTGGAAATAAAACTAGATAGAAAAGATAGAGTTCAGTTCTGGATGATCCTGAGAAACATGCAGAGGAATTTGGACATGATATAGTAAACTAGAAGGACATTCTAGATTCTTGGAACAACAACAACAGAAAACTCAAGGGAAGTGCTAAAGATGATTGGCCTGATGTACAGGATAGGCTGGGGAAAGCAAAAACCAGCTAAGAGGATGCTGTAACAATGCTGCAGTGGGAAGGATAAGGAGTAAAAGTTATGGAGCATGGAAAAATTTTAAAAAAGGAGGTGAATTTGAGATGCACTGGGAAGAAAGAAATTTGAGAGCACTTGGCACGAGGATATAAAATGCTTTATAGCAAACCTTATATCAATCTATTATATTTATAACCTGAGTTCTGTTTAATTGTTTCCAAATTTATGTCTTGCTTCAACTATCCAACTGAATTCATACTTATTAAAGGGAAATGTTTTATATGTCTTTGTAATTCACAGGAGACAGAATAGAGCTGGGAATATAAGAGAATCATTAAACCATCATTAATTAACTGGCTTAAGAATTCTCTGCTGACATGAGAAAAGTTCATCTCATATTTGCAAGGAAGTTTAAAAGAGAAAGAGAAAGAAATTTGACCACGTGTCAGGAAAAGTTAGAAAAAATATATAAAATATATAAATTGGGTGAGATTTCCAAAAATAGTCATTGATAACAAACAAATGCACCAGAAATTCTTATTAAAGAGCTTTACATAACATTAACTTCATCTTCTTGATATCCAAATTGATTAAAATGGGAAAATTTTAGTGAAATACTGTTTTCCAACAAATCTTTATTGATGACTTACAATGCATCTTGTCCTTATGGAAATAAACAATATAGTTTTCTAACTAACCTAATTTCAATATAACATAGACAAATATAGAAATATATTATCTATAGTTTTCATTTTCTAAACATTTCAGTTAAACTCCAAGTTGATCTTTCATTCATGGGTTTAGAAAAAAAATACATGTGTGGAATGTCCTATAAGGAATCATGTTTCAGACACAAAGCCATCCTCATTGGCCTAGGAACCTTAGTTTAGTGTATAGTCAAGGAGGCTAAAAACATTGATTCAATGGACATACTGAGCATTTTCACCTGCTCCTACTTCCAACTTATATCTGTTTTCCTATCCATTCTGCTAATGGGTTCATCTGATTAAACTCTAATAATCTGATATTTCAATATTATTTGAAACATAAGGGATATACTTTAAACAAAATTTAAATGTTTGAATTGAAAATCCTGTTGGTTAATAGCAAATACTGGAAACAACCAAATATTCACCAGTGGAGACTGGTGAAATAATATTATGGTACTTTCAAATAATGATATATTATTATGCAACTACTTGGAAAAATTAGGTAAATCTATACATCTATTATATAATATCTCCAAGATATACTGTTCAATTAAAAAGCAAGGTTCCAAATAGAGTGTGCAATATACTATCCTTTGAATAAAATGCATAAATACATAGCTTATATATTTATATATTTTATATACTATATATGTGTGTGCATGTGTATGCATATGTAAATTTATTGTGTAAGTATGGAATATTTCTGAATGAATACATATGAAACTAGTAACAGTAATTTCTTCTGAGAAGAGCAACTAGGTGGCAGAGAAAATGGTGGGGTTTAGGGTAGGGGAAGGATAGTATGGCCAGGCAGATAAAGATTTAATTTTCACTATATACTTTTTGTACATTAAATAACATACATAAACTGTGTATTCAAAACATGAATAAAATTAAAATTAAATTAAATTCAGCCATCTACATTTTATGTATTAAAAAATCTTGGTTTCTTTGTAAAATTGTCAATTTGCCTTACATATTCATATTATAGACACTTAGCTTGAAAAAAAGTTATTCTTAGTCTTATTTTCATATGTGCCTTGCCTCCAAATCAATTAATTAAAATGGATAGGTGGGAAGCAATTATAAGTAATGTATTTCATGTTCAGCAATGAATATTTTGTCCTACTTTCATCAGGATATGAATTTGGAGTCATTCTTGTCTCTTATTCTTACCTCCTGCCATGCACTATGGATATATTTATCCTGATTTTATTACTGTTAAATGTCAACTACTGAAATGACATTTATTAATATTAATGATAATTTAAGTTCCTTACATGTATAGGTGGATCATAATTTTCAAAGTGCTTTCAAATACATAAACTCACGTGATATACACGATGACCTTGGGAGGTAAGGAATACAGTTAAGATTATGGCCAATATAGAGATGAAGTTAAATAAAGCTTACATTGTCTTATTTGATGCCCTCTGTGACAAAAATGAACCAATTAGCAGAATGGATAGGAAAACAGATATAAGTTGGAAGTAGGAGACAGGTGAAAATGCTCAGTATTGAATCAATGTTTTTAGCCTCCTTGACTATACACTAAACTAAGGTTCCTAGGCCAATGAGAATGGCTTTGTGTCTGAAACATGATTCCTTATAGGACATTCCACACATGTATTTTTTTTTTCTAAACCCATGAATGAAAGATCAACTTGGACCTACCCTAACACATCCCAGTGGACTATATAGGAGTAGAGCCTCATTAAATTCCAATATTATGTCTAGGCCTAGGAATTACCAAGAAGTTCAAAATGTTTGTGATAATAAAGCAGCAACTGCAGCTATCCACTTGGATCCTGACCACCATCCCAGAGACAATTTTATCAGTGCCCAGCATAACTATAGCATTTGCGGGTTAGCTAAGGTACAAACTACCATGGGCAGGCAAGCTCATTTCTTTCTTTTCTTTTAATATCTGATCCAAATTACTGTTTGGAAAATGAAGGGAAGGGCTGTCAATATCAGGCCCTCTGAACAACAGAGTAGAGATTGACAATTTTACCAGAAATTTATCCTGGACCTCTAGAGGTACTAATTGGGGTCTGAGCTAGTCATTGAATTTGCTGCTCAAGCTTCATGTTTTGATTGAAAGAATGGAAGCAAGGGATGCACTTTCATACTATGTTTCACTCCACAATTCCTCCCCTGCATTTCCCTCTGTAGCTGCTTATGTTTAATTATCCTTAAATATCATTGCTCTACTGAGTTAACATGACACTAGTCTTAATGTTCTAGTGAAGCTATTACTGTTACTGCCTGCTTTTCCTAAAGCTAGGTTTTATGGGTTTGATACTAACTGTCCTAAAGAGAAAGAGAATATCCAAATAAACTTTTTTTTTCTATTGCTGACAAAGATTGTATTTCCCCGTACAACCAGATCAATTGGTTTGACTAAGTCAATTTTCATGAACTTAGAATAATAAATTAGTAGAATTAGTTGTTTGATTGAATAAAATCAGTTTATTTAACTATATTGCCTAAGTATTACAAACTGTTATTACAAGTTTCATTATTGTCTTTTGTTGTTGATTTGTCTGTTTAATTAGACTTGCCAGAGAGCCAAATGGGAGGGAGTGGAAAGACAGCTTGATGCAAAATGTATGAACCTATATGCTTAGGATCATAAAGCAAACCATCAATTTCCGTGAATGAAGCCATTATGGAATGTGTATGTTAAAGTCAATGAAATGGAACCTTCCAAATCCATTCAACACAAAAACATTGAAATCACATTTCAAAATCACTATTTCATCACATTTAGCCATTCAAAATCTACCAATGTCTCCTACATTTACAACAGGATAAAATTTAATCTGTCAGCTGGAAACACAAAGGCAGCCACAATATAACCTTAAAAAAAACAAAAGAAAAACCTTCCTTCCTCTTTACCCTCTCTTCTACTTTATCAATGCTATAGCCAAGCTACTTCCCTAATTCGCCTCATAACACATTGCATTAATTTCTAATTCTGCATCTTGACTTAAACATCCTCCCTAAGCTTGGAAACAAATAATAATAGTTACTATAGTTATCATTTATTTAATATCTGCTCTGTGCTAGGCACTGTTCTAAGGAATTTTTCATTACCTTTTATAGATAACGTTCCAAAGTCAAGTAACTTTTGACTAGTAAATCTGCAATGTGAAATTAGCTCTATCTGATTTCACCATGCCCACAATGCCTTTCTAAGACACACCCTTCCTTTTCACCATCCCAGGTCCTATCTATCATCCAAAAACCAGGTTTAAATGATACATCCTCCAAGAAGCCTTCCCTAATAAAAGCCTAAGCTAATCTTTTCTCTTCCTGAAATCCTAAAACATTTACTACTTCCTTGGACAACTCATTTGGTTCATAGCATACATTGCTTTGAATAAAAATTAAGTTTCACCTTGTATGGGTGAAACTTACTCTCCCTGACTAGATTTTACAAGTTCCAGGAAGACAAGGGTCATGCCTCATATAAACCAATAACTAAGATCGTGTCTGACACTGTGGAACAAATGACAATCTCAATAACTAAGATCGTGTCTGACACTGTGGAACAAATGACAATCTCCAAATCAACTTTACCATGGTAGTCTTTCTTTAAATCAGGTGATTCCCGTGTGGTTCTTAGGTTATAATGAACAGAAAGAAACTCTTGCTAATTTAAGCAAAAAGGGAATGTATCAGAAGAATAGCTCAAGGATGGACAGGATGTCTGGGGAACTAAGTTTAGAGATAGAAAAGAAACTATGCCAGGTCTAGACATACAGGCAAAAGGGACTACACAATAATTTCATCCTGATCCATTCAATCCCATTGGATTGAATTAATTATAACTGGTTTTGCATTTTTAAGTGTTTTTCTCTGTCTTGTTCTTTGTTCGTGTGTCACTTTGATTGAGATTCAAAATCCCTAGAAAGAGAGGCTGAATGGACAAGTTTTGAACTCTAGCCTAGCCAAGGCTGTGTGCACACCTTGAGGAAAAGAAGAATGCCCTAAAGCAGGATTTATCAACCTCAGTACTATTAACTTTCAGTGGCAGATAATTCTCTGTTGTAGGTGACTGTCCTGTGCATTGTAGGATGTTCATCAGCATCCCTGTCCTTTACTTACTAAATGCCAGTAGTTCTCTCCCCTAATTGTAACAACCAAAATTTTCTCTAGACATTGGCAAATGTTCCCTGGCGAGCAAAATCGGCCCTGGTTGAGAACCACTGTCCTGCAAGGAATTTAGGCTGTCTGATATTATAAGGAAATTGAAGATCTTTGGGAAGAAGATTTGGGAATAGTCTCAATGTGGGAAAATAAAATGGAGGTTCTTACTAAAAAAAAAAAAAAAAAGATCCAGCAAGAGACAGAGGATTTGGTTAAGATCCTTAAAGGTTTCCAGTAACTATGAAGGGAGATCAGCCAAGTCTAGCCAAAATAGTTGACTAGTTTCAAGATTTTATAAACTGAACACAGGATAAATCAGAAATTACTGAGCTCTGGAGATATCATAAGCAGTATTGTTTTTTGGAAATAAATATCTTTCTGAATTAACTAATAGACTTTATAACTCTGAATAATTATGCATATATTTTACTGTTCACTTAGTGAATCTGAAGTCCCATATATTATAAATCTTTCATTTCTAGGATTACTAGTTTGAGAGTCTCTAATATAGATAATCATTTTGGAAAATACAAAATAAACATATTTAACATCATTTTTAATCCTGTAAACCTATGAACTGAAATGGGACCACTCTTAAATATAATGTGTTTCATTTATCATAAGCCTCATCGTTTTGCACCCCTTACTTCAATAAAGTTTCTTCTCTAGCCAGCTTTTAGGCACCCAGGGTTGTTTCTCTCTAATCAAAACATACTGCAAAGAAGTTTATATGATTTAGATTATTATGAACTTAATACATCTGTACCTTCTCTTCTAAGTCTGGTTGCTTTTGAGAGTGTCTCTAAATGTGGAATAAAAAGCTTTACTCCTTAGAAGAGGGTTAAGTAGCAGGCACACATTAGGCCCAAGACCCTTCCTTAAACTCCTGTTTTCACATTGGTGTTAGCCAACAAATAGGGTGACCTTCAACAGAAGTTGATGAAAATAAGGTTATTTTCTTCAAGATTCCAACCAACATTATTATGAGTGATTCCTATACTTCTTAGCAACATCTTAGAAATGAGAGTTTGGGCATATTTTAAATTTAAAAAAACCCCATCAATTTATTAAAAGTTAAGCTTTGTTGTCACTTCAGCCGTTATTTCCACCATCAAGTAAATGGTACAGAAATTAATTTCTTAATGAATATTTTCCAACCAAAGCTCTAATATTGTCTGCCTTATTTAAAAAAGAAAGTGGCAGGGGGCCTGGGCAGAATGGTGTAGATAATAGAAGCTTCATTCATCCCTTCTTGTGACCACATTAAAGTTGACAGAAACACGGAGAAAACAGCAAGCAGAGTCACCTGGGGATCTAGATGAATAAAAGCCCTACAATGAGGAAGAGAAATAAGGAATTTCCCTGCCATGGTTGGAGGTAGGAGGTAGGGAAGATGTGAGGCTGCCTGATCCCAAGAGGCTGAGTGAGACAGAGGCTACAACAGCTGCAGCTGACAGCTACAGATGCCTCTTAAAGGGGCTGTGTTCATGACCGGACACCTCTGAGCATTGGTTCATGACCGGACACGCTCTGAACATTATTTCCTTATTGATTGTCTGTTTGGATGAACTGTCCATAACCAACTGTAGGAATTTAGGTCCCCTATTATGATAGTGTTTTGGTATATTTCTCCCTGTATTTCTGCTAATAATTGCTTTATATGTTTTGGGGTTCCCTAATTGGCAGTATAGATATTAATGTGTTATGTCTTCTTGGTGTATGATTCCCTTTATCATTATGATGTGTCCCTTACTATCTTTTTGTACCTTTTTTTTGAAGTCTATTTTATCTGATATACTGTTACTCCTGCTTTTCTCTGAATGCCATTTGCTTGAAATATCATTTTCCACCATGTCACTTTGAGTCTATATTTGTCTTTGGAGCTGAGATTTGTCTCCTGGAGGCAGCATATGGTCATGTTTTGTTTTTTGATCCATTCTGCAACTCTGTGCTGTTTTATTGATGAGTTCATTTCATTTATATTTAGGATGATTATTGAAATATGAGGTTTTCTTATAGCCATTTTATCTTTTACTTTCTGGTAGCTCAGTGTTCCATTTCTTCCTTGACTTTGTCTACTTTTTTTTTATTATTTGATTGAGTTTCGCGTATCTTCTCTTTGACCCTTGTTTTATGTTATGTACTTCAGTTCTGATTCTTTGGCATGTGGTTACCACTGGAAATATTTTGAGGATAGTTTATATATATGCATATATATGTATTGCTATTCATATATATATATGTACTGATATATACTATATATATTATATATAGTATATATATGAGTGTGTGTGTGTGTATATATATATTAGTCAAATTTCTTTTGCATGTGCCTTATCTTCATTCCCCTTTGTGAATTTGGATCTTTGAGTTCTCTGCTTTTCTGTTATTGTTGTCTCAGTTTGTCCCTATGTATGCTGGACATTCATTACTGTCTTGCAATAGCAAAACTTTGTCTTACTCCTTAAGCTTATAATATCCTGTTCTTAACAGACTGCCTTGGGAATTCTTTTGCTGTCATTGATTTTTGATAAATGTAATGCGCCCTGGAGAAGGCCTTTTTGGGTTGAGATAATTGGATGTTCTGTTGACTTCTTGAATTCCAAGCTCCAGTTCATTCCTTAGATTTGGGAAATTCTCGTCAACTATTTGTCTGTAAGTGCTTTCTAATTCTTGCTTCTTTTCCTACTCTTTGAGAATGCCCATTATTCTTATGTTTCCTTTCCTGATGGTATCAGCTAGTTCTTGTATTTCTCTGTCATTTTTTTCATTCTTCGGTTTCTCTTCTTCCTACTGATTTATTTCTCAATTCCTGTCTTCAGTATCACTGATCCTTTACTCCATTTGTTCAACTTTATTTCCCAAGTTTTCTATTTCATTTTTCATCTCTTTCAATGTGTTCTTCATCTCCAGAGGTTCTATTTGGTTCTTTTTTATGGTTTTGACCTCCTTCTTAAAAAAAACTCATTCTGCTGTTCTAGTTGTTTTCTTTTTTCAGTTCCTGGAATTGTTGATTTGAATTATTTTGGATCTCATTGAGCTTTTTTCAAAAGTATCATCCTGAATTTTCTGTCATTTAAGTTACATATTTCTATGTCTGTAAGCTTTTTTTTTTTTTTTTCTGGAGATTTTTCACTTTCTTTCTGAGATGACTTGTTACCTTGGTGTTCATGGCTTTTAATGGACTATTCCTCTGCATGGGCATTAATGGCAGTGTGATTTGCTTTTTTTTCCCAGAAAGAAGTTTTATTATATAAAGGTTTTTCTTTAGCTTGTTGCTAATAAAGAATTTTTCTCTTGGTTTCCAGTAGGTGGCGTCTAAGCCTCTTGGATCCCTGTGTTATACAGTATTAATAATGCCTTTTTTCCCCTAATGGATATTAAATCACACTTGCTACCCTCAATGTCTGTCCCTGTCAGTGTTGTTGACAGTTTCAGTAACAGTTGTTTAGATTCCTCTGGGATTTTGCAGTGTTCTGTCTTGGAGGATACGGAGGCAGGTGCCACCTGATTTGGGGACTGGCCGTGGTGGCTCAGTGCTGCATTTTGCAACCGCAGCTGGTGCTAATCAACTGTTGCTTCTCTGCCATCCCCACTTCTCTGCTGTCCCCACTTCTCTCCTTTTTGCCCTGATCCCTGGGCACTGCCGCTGCATGGAGCTCACAGCTCTTTCAGCCAGGGCTGCTCAGGGAACCTGCTGCACCTTCTCCCTTCCTGCTCCCCCACAGGGAAATCTGGCTGATAGAGGCACCTTCTTTGTTTCTCCTCATCTACCACCCAACTCCTGCAGTTCTGACTTATGGTAGCTCTTATTCACAGATCCCTTGCTCAGACATGCTTGTGTGCAAATTGGGTGTTTTTGTTGAGTTTAGATGTTCAGTCTTTTGTTTTAAGGTGAGAGATCTGGGGACATTGCTCACTCTGCTATGTCTGATGTCACTCTAGAAGAAGGATTCAAATCTTAATTCCCTAACTCCGTTATATAGTCTCTTGGTTTCATTTAATCCTTTCAACATTTCTATGAAATGAGTAATACTATTATTCCTATTTTATTGTTGAAGAAATTAAGGTTCAGGGAGATTGGTTAATTTGACCAAGATAACCCAGCTAGCAAAAGTGGCTAATCTCTGTTCGTTTAACTTGGAAGCTGGGATCTTTCCCCCTGAATCACTCTAGGATGAATAAGTAATAATATTCCAAATGAACTCAATCCTACTAGTATAATACTTGACAATAAAATCATTTTGCCTTCATTTTCATCATTGAAGTTGCAACTTGGCCCTCAGAAATCATGATTTATTTCCCACGTGACAGCTTCCCTCTGGGAGTTTTCCAAGCCTGTCCCTTTTCTTTGTAACCATAATGAGCACTAATTTAAATAATGAAATATAAGTGATAACTAAAGATGTTAAAATTGATTTTCAAATGAAGCCAATTATGACTGTTCACAGTTCCAAGGAGAAAATTTAGGCTAGGTGATTTCAAGATGTGAATATTAAATGCAGAATAATCAAAGAAAGGAGAGAAAAATAAGCTAAATTTACAAAGCACTTTCTCCTTTCAATTATTATCTCATTAGGTCCAACTGGGAGGCTAGAAAGGCAAGGATTCTTGTCTCCAAAAAATGAGATGAAATCTCAAAAAAATTTCAAAGTAGGAAATTTCTCAAAACAGAGTGCTTTGCCTTTTTGAATCAATCTTATAAACTTTCCCACTAACTATGGAACTTTAAAAATGGCCACATATTTTCTGATAGGATATGCATCTCCTTAAATGTCATTAATCATTCATCTCGATATGATTTTGTCAAGACATTTGGCCCAGTGCCTGGAAAGAGAAACTAAAACTCTGAATAAGCAGTCATAAATACCATAAGAAAGGCTAATGCTTTGACCTGGTAGTCACTCTCTATCATTCACCACTATAGACTACTCTGTACTGGATTAAATAAAGCACCTTCCAGATGTGGTCTAATTCACCTCAGTGTTTGAATTTTCTCCTCCCTACCCATCATCCCCTGATCTGGCCTAATGTTTCTCTGCAGAACATTACATTACAAATGGAAACTCAAAGCTCTGCTGGCCTTATACCTAATTGATCTGGTAACATTGGATATTTCTACAGCAAACCTGCACTTTCTCTAAAGAGTGTCTTTAGTTGAGAAGTACTCAGATCATTTGTGAGAGACCAAAGGCTCTTCAGAAAACCTTCTGTTGGGGTGGTTACCTAGGTTTACAGACTAGTGAAAATACTACAGGTTGATCTTGCCCCATTGAGTTACTCAGTGTTTACTGCTCTGCTTTTAGCCTGATGAGTTAGTTATATGTCTGAATGAAAGCCCCGACAATACTTTAGCATGCTCACTAGCATATATCCATTTAGTCTCAGAGAGCATAAAAGAAGAAAAAGGCACTGCCTAGTTCTTGGGGAGGAAATATTAGTTCCTAAGACAGCAAAAACTCCTCATCCCTGCCTGTCTTACGTGTATCCAGACCTTGGAAATATTTGTGAGGTTCATTAGCATCAGGTTGTTCTCACCCTAATTTAGAACAGATGGCTGCTTATATGCTATGATTTTATAAGAAAAGCCTCTTTCGATTTTTGAAAAAACAAAAAACAAAAACAGAAACATCTGCCACCCATTATTTAGGTCACAAACCCTATAGTGTTGCTGTCGAAAACAAAGGGTTTGGGTTAAGAATAACTGAGTTTGAATCCTGGCTCTGCCACTTACTGTGTAACCTTGGTCATGTTTCTTAATTTCTTTGAGATTCCATTTCCTTAATACATGTGTGTTTTATCTATTTGTCCTACTTCTGCTCTTTGTAATAACACAGAATAAACCAATACACCTTCTATATATCAATGCCTAAAATATTTACAGACAGATTGCTCGATCTCTTTGACCCTTTGACCTTTGAAAATTTTCCCCTTTCCAGGCTCCTAGTTCCAACAATTATCCATTCTTTTAGGTGACATGTATTGCAAAACCCTTTATCATCCTAGATATCCCTTTTTGAGCATGATATAGTCTGTCAATAGGCCTGTTAAATATGGCACCATAAACTGAACACACAATTTCAGATTTCATCTAAAGTGCAGTGAAACCAATACTTCTATTGTTCTAGAGCCTAACTTCCTGTGTGGCATACTAAGACTGAATCAGCATTTTTGGCAACCTAGTCACCCTGCTTGTTCTCTTAGCCAAATAAAATCCTAAGACTGTACTTTTGCAGTTGGATTTTTGGACCTGAATGAAAAACTTTACTTTTTTTTTTCTAAATAACTGCCATCTGGTTAGTTTAATCCTATCATTCCAAACTATTGAGATCTTTTTGAATGAGCATTGTGTCCTCCAAAGAATTAACTGTCCTTCCCAACTTCCTCTCATCTGTAAATATAATAAGTATAATTTATATGTCATTTAAGTCACTAATAAAAAATGCAAAACAGGATATCACCCTGAGAGACAGCTCTCTAGTGGTCAACATTGGTTCTTTAATCAACAATACCAATGTGAAGTGCCTGCCGATTGCCAAAAATTCCCCACCAAGCCATATTTATTTGGTTCTGCCTCATACTCTGGGCCATTCTTTCTCAAACTGGACCAACTAAATAGTTTGTGGAATCCAGTGCAAAACAAAAATCTGGAGCCCTTTGTTTAAATGTTATTAAGAATTTCAAGACAGTAACAGTAGATCATTAAACAAAGTGTGGTGTCCTTTTAAGTATTGGAAACTATGAATACGAAGGTCACATGCCCATAAAGCCAGCAATGTCCTCAAATTTTCATGTGATAGAGACTGCCAGCAAAATCTGTTTTCTTTCTAAGCACATACCTAGAATACATGTGCCAGCCTCCAATGCAGACCATGAGTCTGAGTTCTATTGCATGCAATGTGAAAGGAAGAGATACGTACCATTTCAAGACCTGGCCCATAAATACCTCCCATACAGATTTTTATGCCCTTTTCTCTTCCATCATCTTGATACAGATGATAATACAGACCTTGTAAACCACATGCTAAAGATAATAAAATTTCAAGAATGAAGGAACCTAGGTCCTCGAATTGATAACATTTTTAGGACTTTGCATGAGTAAAAAATAAATTTATATTAATGTTGAATCATTACATATTTTGAATTTGCTTCTTACAGCTGCTAGTGTCACCCTAGATAATGCATTGCCTGGTCATCAGAATCACCTAGAAAGCTAGCTAAAAATCATATTCCTGGCTCCTTCTACCAGAGAATACATTCCAGTGGGTCTGGGGTATGGACTGGGAATATATATTTTTAACAAGCCCACTGCAGCTGATTCTAATCAGCTGTAAAGGCAAGTTTGGAAATCCATTGCTCTAGGTTTTTCTTTCCATTTCCTCTATCACAATCGCCCCTATTCTATGTTTGATTTTCTCCTGGTTTTTGTTTCCCAGGTGAAATTTACCTCATATGTTCAATTAATCTGCTTCATGTGATAGAGTTCTGGTCACTGGAGCTCCAGCAGCCATCTTGTAATTTCGGGATGGAAGTTATATGCAAGACATGGAGATGCAGAAAGAGAGTAGAAGCCTAGATCCCTGCTGACATCTTGAAGCTTCCTTACCAACTTTGGCCTAATTGCTGACTTTTTTTTTTGTTGTTTGAGAGAATGAATGCTTATATATAATAGAAAAACTTTTAAATAAGGTTTTCTGTTATATGTAGTATAATCTAATCTTAGCCCACATTATGTTGGAATATGTGCTCTTTCAGGGTCCTAATCTGATGAAAGGAAAATAAGTGTGCCATGGAGAACCAAGATGATTGAAGGACCCATTGAGCTCAAGGTGATTTTTCAAAGCACATATGAGAATGGTTCTGTCTTTTATTCTCCTTTTTTAAAAATTTATTAAAAAGTAAAGAAAGATAAAGCAGGATCCGATCATCCATCTTGAAGTTACAATTGGAGTTTTGCATACAAATGAAAGATATCATTCTTGTCAATCTGAAATTGGAGCTTTAAACACTACATCTGCAGCCAATTAATACTCCATAACCAATCAGAACACTCATACAGACTGTTTTCCCATCCTGAAACATAATCTCAGTGCCAAAAATCATTAGCTACAGAGGATACAGCAGTTTTAACTTGCAATTTCCAACCAACTTGAATCAATATATTATTCGTTTATGCTAAAAGCATGTATTTTCCAAAAAATATTTTGACTGAATACATCTTGATAATGAAAAACAGTTGAACAAAAGGCTTAAATTGTTTGAGATTAGGCACTATGTAAAGTAATGTCACCAAGGAGTCTGGCCCTGCAAAGGTTAGCTTCATAAGGACCACATTCATGGCTAGAGACTTGCAGATTTCTGATTTGCGATGAAAGAGACAAAATTGTTGTATAGCTGGGCGACTTGGAACATCAATTCTGACTTTTAATGGTGATACCTTTGTCTTTTCAAATCCTTGGAATATGCCAATTTGGATGGATGGAAATAAAAAAAAATGTGTTATATCAGTAATGTCAGGGATAAAGTATACCCACTGAGCATGTTCAGGGAATCTTGTGCCCTTAAAAGATAGAAAAACTAGAGAACAAAGATAACAGGTTTATTGATAGCTAGCAAGCAACCACAAGCAGATTTAAAACTGTACTGAGTCAGAGAAGTATTTGCTTGGAAGTCCATTGCCCTTCAACAAAGAGAGAAAGTCCCTTGCACAGAAAGGAAGGTCATTTTCCCACTCTAAAATGTTGATATCACTTTCTTTGCTAGGCTATCAATCTACTAAGTAGGAGAATTGTTGATTTCCTTACTCTTTATATTTGCAAATATATGTATGGGTGGTCCCTTCTGGGCATCCAGATTCAGGTTAAAAGTCAGAAGAAGGTGAAGCATTCCTCATCAGGATAGATTGATTAGTTGCCTATAAGTACAAGGTCCAGTTCTCTAAAAAGTTGAATTTTGAGATTAGCATTCTTATATATTTATTTTAATACCTTTAACACAAAATCAAGTCTCTCTTTAAGTAATAGCAGAGGAAAACAAATCAATAATAGTTTGTAACTAATAATCTATTTTTTAAAAAAGGAACCATCCTCAAATTCCATTATTATTCCTTTCTATGACTTAATAGTAAAAATGAGAATATTTCATCCTATTCAAAGATATTCTTGATACTAAGTACACTTTACTTGCTCAGGAATGAGAGCCTTTTGTAGAGTCCATTTCAAAGAGGAAAAACATAAATGTTTCTCAAGATTTGAATTTGAAAAATAAGTAAATGCTACACTGTATCCTTTCTAGATGGGAGGGAACTGAAGAATAGAGAATTAGATAAATGCCAGTTCACAATAAGGTGTTTTCTTTAATGCCAAGCAGTCAATATATAACAGTGGCTGAAGGATTACTAACCAGACATAGATTCAAATCCTAGCTTCACTACTTATTAGTTATACAACCTTATGAAAACAATGCAACTACTTTGTATCTCAGTTTCCCTCAAGTGAGAATATTAGAAATTTTCTTATAGGATTGTTATAGAATCGAATGAGATAATGTATGTGAAATGCCTGGCACTTAGTAAGTACCTGATAAATTGGAGTTGGTGTGATGTTGATTATTACCATCGTCTTATTTTGTTGGCCCAATTTATAATCTTCAGAAAATTCAAATAGGAATTTCCAAACAGTTGTGCCATATCTCAGTGCCATTTTCCAATAAAATCTGTGCCATAAGGTATTTACTGAATTCTGTTATGTGCCTGTCACTGGCTAACACAGCAAAGAATGTTTTACAGCTGTTGCCTTCAACAAATGTACAGTCACATGTGGAGTATGTAAACTAGTTTTGGTAGAATACTATAAATGGTCTCTGGCAGAAGCTAGAAATACTTAATCTATAATGAGTAGGATATTCCCAGTACTAGAATATAAAACTATCTTAGATTGCTTCTTGCATGAAAAGCAAAAATGGGAGAAGAGATATTAACATTGTGTTGAAAACCAATTTATTCACAGATTTTAAGTAAAATTGAAACTTTAGTTAAGGCAAAGTTTCTCAGCATAGCGATCACTCTGTGTACGTAAGAAACAAAATAGAATTTAAACCTTATGTCTAAGAAGGAGTATTCTTTGACTCATTATTCTCTCTACTGGTTGCTTATATTGCATGGGTTCCTGTGAGCATACTGCATGGGCGTGTGTGTGTGAGAGAGAGAGAGAAATTAAGCATCTAGCCCAATCCACTACTTTTATATAAACAGAGATCCCAGAATGTAAAATGGCTTTGCTTAAAGTCAAATACCTATTTATTAGCAAAACTAGAATTAGAACCCTAAGCTGTAACTATCTAGCACCTCTCAAGGCTCTGGAAAATTACCAACTCAATAACTCAGTTCCTTCACAGGAAGCCAAAAGTTTCTCATGTCTTTATTTTTATTTTTTAAAATAAATTTACTGGGATGACATTGGTAAATAAAATTGTATACATTTTAAGTGTAGAATCCTTTAATACATAATCTATATATTACATTGTGTTTTCACCACTCACAGTCAAATCTCCTTCCATCACCATACATTTAACTCCTTTACTCTTATCTACCTCCCCTTCTCCCCTTTCCTTCTGGTAATCACTAAACTGTTGTCTGTGTCTATGAGTTGTGGTTTGTTTGCCTTGTTTTTTGTTGTTATTGTTGATTTCAGCATCTATTGAAGACTCGGTCTGCTGTCCTTCCAATGGAGAGTTAGGAGTAGGAGGACCATACTCCTACCCCTAACTCTCCATTGGAAGGACAGCCCACCAAGTGCTCAGTAGAAGCATATCTAATAAAGAGAAAACGTTGTGGCTCAATTCAAGGTTGGTTGAAAAAATCCATGGACTTGCCCATTTTATACCAGGTAAATGTATTGTTGCTAAATAAAAAGCAAGTGATCCTTTCTGTTATCCCAAACATATCGAATTAACAAGATTCTTACCTGCTGTTATATCAAACAATCCCATTTCACAGAGTAAACCATTAGGTTAAGTGAATTACTCAGTGATTTCAAGATAGGGGTTGAATTACCCAGTGATTTCAAGGTAGGGATTTCATGAAACAGAAAACTGAAACGGTTTTTCTAACACCTACCATAGGAAAGAGAAAATAGGAGTCAGGATGCAGATGGAGGATCAGGAGAGAATGTTCTAGGGATTTGAACCAAGGGTGAGTAATATGAATTGACTTAGTCAGGCAAAGGCTACTTCTGCTGGGACAGGATATTTTAACCTCTTAATTTTGATGCAGGACTAAAGAATTATATTGGAAAAAAATGGTGGGAAAGAAGTGAGAGAAAGCATTGATGGTAAAACAGCTGTGCTGCCTCTCTTAGTCACTGATTTGATGAACTGCCAGGCAGAAAGATAATTCATAGATTTGTCTCTAAGAACAATCATTCAGACCTTAACTTATTCAATAGTATTTTAACAAACTATTCTTTAAGAGCCCTAAACTGACAACAAATTGCTAACTCAAAGAAGACAATATTTTTTCTCTCTTAACACAGTGGCAAAGTGTAATTAAAACCAGCCACTATTTTAAGAGACTTCTTTAATACATAAGATTAAAATACAATGCTGCTTATGTATAAATTCCAAGCATTCCTCATTTGAACTAACATGACATGGAGATTGCAAATCCATAACTTCAGCAAACTTTCTCTTTCTAAAAGTGATTCATCACTGTCAGATTATTTTTCAACTTCATGAAAAGGGCATTTCAAAAAATTAGGAAGGAGGACTGCAACTAGAATGGAATAGAGAATATTCCATAACCCCAAAATAAGATAATAATCTCCATTCAGAGGTTGTTATGCTTTTTATTATTAGGAAAAAAGCCTTACATAGCTCTTTAATAATAACTTTTCAATAGCGCTAAGCAGCCCAGTAATGAGATAATTTGGGGACAATCCCCAGGCAGGAGGAATTAATGACGTACTATGAAGGATTTCTTAGTGGGTGGCAGGGACGGAGAGCTATACCAAACCAAGCATACAGCTGAAGGTGAATGTTTTTCCCAGTGTCTGTTTTGTTTTAGGAACCATGCAGCAACATCTCTAACAAGATACATGTTTCCTAAAGATCTGAATTTATAAATTATATACATACACAAACTCACCTCATATTAAGTCACACACCACAAACACATATACCTAGATATTGCTTTCCTCTTCTGTATGTTGAATTAAGCATTCCATACATCGTGCCTATACTTCTCCCTCAGCCCTTTTCTTGTTATTAAACTATATTTCATTATTAGTGACTCACTTCATTGCTATTGCAGTGGATTTATGACAGGATAGTATATTGTTCTTCAACAATGAAAGGAATTACTTATGAAGAAAAGTTTAGTGATTTTGTTAATATAAGATTGCTTAAGATAATCTAGAAACTTACTCTTATAGACAGCTGAGCTTCAGGGGAAGAAAAAACAGGTTGAGAATTAATTCACAAGTGTGTAGGATTTGTGCTCAATTTTTTTTTTTTTTAGGGCTTAACATAATCCATTTGGAAGTGGCATTAACCCTTTCAAGCCACTAGGGGAACATTTAGTAGACAGAAATCTAAATCAAATAGGTCTTGGCGATGATTAAATGACTTAAAGAGTGTTCATGTGTAAAAAGTCATTAATACTAGCTTCTTCTTGCCTAGTACTAATCATTTCCATTATACAGTTAACCTGAAGGGAATTATGTTCTTCTCCTGCTGGAGACACTAAGAAAATTGACACTATAGAAAAATATCTATAAAGTATGAAGTAGGCTCCATTTGAGGATCCACAGGACTTAGGGCCCTAAAAAATCCTAGAATGTCAGCAGTAGTCAACAATAACTGAGTTCTTATTTGTGCTAGGCAGAGTGTTAAGCACTTTGATACATTATTTATTCTCCAACTCAAACATCCAATCTTCAACATGACATAGGAAATTAATATTTATGTAT
Source organism: Eonycteris spelaea (assembly GCA_003508835.1). Taxonomy (NCBI): domain Eukaryota; kingdom Metazoa; phylum Chordata; class Mammalia; order Chiroptera; family Pteropodidae; genus Eonycteris; species Eonycteris spelaea. The sequence continues at coordinate 44,798 of PUFA01000722.1, read as the reverse complement.
AGAAAACAAACACAACTAAGGTTTAAATCTATGTCTGTCTGAGTCAAGTGCTGTATTTCTTCCATGTTCTTTCCATATTTTTCTCTCAGAGACATTTTAATATATTCTGCATAAAATGAGTAAAGTGCTCTTTGCTATTTGCTCTGAAGCTGAGGTGAGTTGTAGCACACATGTCTACAAAAGTTCAAATATGCTGAATACAGGTGGTTCCTAAAAGGAATTTACTTTTTATATTTTTAACATGAGGATGGAAGAGGTCTGAGGAAACTCTTGTTGCTGATTGGTAACTAAATGATATCAGATATTTGGTCTGTTTAGCGTTATAATATTCTAGTCAAAATCCTGCCATTTCGGGTGTGGTTCCATATAGCAGTTAGTATGTCTGCTTTACAGCAGAAGGTTTCTGGATTTGTGCTCAGCAGAGCCACAGTCCATGGTCTATGGCCATGTCATCCTGAACAAGCCTGATGTCTGATCTCGGAAGCTAAGCAGAGTCGAGCCTGGTTAGTACTTGGATGGGAGACACCTAGGAAGACCAGGTGCTATAGGCATAATAAATCATCATCATCATCATCATCTTCTTGCCATTTTGATTCAGAGTAAGGGAAGGAGGAGGAGCTGTAGTAAACTCATTACATAGCCTGGAGCTTCTTTGCTTGGAAAAATTCCCAGATAAACGGTGTCATTTTTTATGTGCTTATGTAATAAATAATCAATATTTGAGAGATATAATGTAAATATAAGTGCTTCATATGTGCGTGGAAGGAAAGGAGGAAAGAGAAAGGGAAAGGGGAAAAGGAAGGAAGGGAGGGAGGGAAGGGGGAAGAAAGGAAGGATCTTAGAAAGGGGGGAAGAGACATTAGACCATCATCAGGTCTTTATTTACAAGAAGCATACATGGAAAGATTATTTAGTTTGGAGATGTATCCCATCTTGCATTTAAAGTCTCTTTCTAAAAATGAAAATGCCTTTATAAAACATGCTTCCATCACTTGGAGAGGCCTATGTAGAGAGGATTACCTGCTTGACTATGTACTGTGATGTAAGAAATACAAGGACTGAATCAAGATCTGTGGGCACAGAAGACATTTTGTCAAGACAGGCACTGAGTAAAAATGATTAACTCTTGGACAATGTGATAGCAAAAGATCCTTTAATATTCCAAGGGGAATAGTGGCATTTCACTTAGCATGGTCAATATAACAGAAAGAATAGAATTCTGTCCATAAATTTGGATATATTCACAGAACGTAATGTTTATCAGGTTTTTGTTTTGTTTGTTTTGTTTGTTGCCAAAGGGATTTTTCTCTATTGGATTTAATTACTGTATATTAACTTTTGCCTATAATTGTAAATTTGGATCCTTGGTTTGGATCATGATCCTACTGGATAGCACAGCAAATTGTAAAAAAAGAAATTTGGGGATGTATATTAATAAAATTGTATGTATATATATTTGAACAGAAAACATATACTACATATATACATGTCCCAACACTCATGCTATTTATGTTATATTTTTTTAGTTTCTACATAAAGGGTGGATAAATATATTTAAATAACTTTTTCTATTATCACAGAAAACATCTTGAAGATACATTGTATCATCCTTTGTGTCCTGCTCATGTGCCGGACCAGAAATATAAAATCCTGAATACTGCACTGCTGCTAGAAGGCAAACACAAAGTTATATATGATGATATAAGTAGGAAAGGAGGCTAACCTTTAAAAGGCAACAAAAAATATTTGTAAAAATAACATATCTTTAAAATAAATATTTCAGAACAGTAACACAGAAGGCATAAAGTCTAAGTAGATAAATAAAAGTGACATATACAGATATGAGATTAATACACACAGCCACAGATGGGCACAGAAGCACATACATACATACACATTGATTCTATGTTGAACTAAATATTTTAAAATTACTCATCCAAGACCTCAAAAATCCACTCCTTTATAAAAGCAGTGACAACACTGGCAAAAATTGTCAAAGTCAACTTTTTCAGAACATTGGAGATTAATTAAAGACATACACAGCACAAGGAGTGTTAAATGGCTGAATCTCAGTAATAACAGTGAGCTTTGTTGCATTTATACTGACCTAATCCCAAGCTTCATGATAATCTTAACAACCAACAGCCTCACAATTAAGATAGCTTGGAAATCAGATGTCTGGCAGCCACTGGAGAAGAAAGAACAGATATGGAGCAATCCAAAAGTCTCATTCCAGATAACTGTTACTATCTGACATGTCTGGAAGTTTGACGAAAAACTTTATTTCTAGGGCTTGATTTCTTTGACCAAACATACGAGACTACTATATGTGAATAGTCTTATCCATAAAGACTTCAAGAATGACCAGTGGCAATTGTTTTACACGGCAGCTTCCTGGGGTGGCATTGCTAGTTGGAATTAACAAGAGGCTGCCCCTAAAAAAATGAAAAATGGAAAAACTGGGGAATGAAATGTCCACAGAGGGCTTTGAAAAGCTCTGAGATATTCAGGAACATCTTAAGGACACACATGAATAAGACTTCAAAAGCCCAAGAAAGACCTGAGAAGATCTGTAATGGGCATGGGTATTTTTTTTCTTTTGGAGGTAGGGTAATGAAAGTATTTTAAATTATATTGGTGATGATCGAACAATTCTTTGCAGATAAGATCTTAGTATACTTTTTGTTGGTGAGTAATACTCCATTGTAAGGCTATACCATATTTTCTTTATTTATCAATTAATAGACATCTTTGGTTGTTTTTCACCTTTAGGTTTATTGTGTGTTAAGTTTTTGTGTAGACATACATTTTCATTTCAGCAGCACCAGATAAACCAAGCAGACCAAAATACCTGTATAAAGGCTTTGAAAATTAAATAGCTATTGGAATCACAGACTGTAAAGTAGACCAGGATCTGAGACCTAAACTTAAACAGGTGATTGCCTGCTAACATAAAATTTAAATAAATCCTAGATTCAACTAATATAATAAAAACAATGTCCAAGGAGTAGTAAATAAATCACCATCACAACGAGAACAAGAGAAACCACAACTTGAATGAGAATGGACTGCACAAACAATGAGATGAATTGGATATTGGGATTATCTGAAAAAAGATTTTAATGCAGGCATCATCATAAAACCTTGAACAATCAATTGCATATTCTCATAAAATAAATGAAAAATAGTAAAAGTTCAACAAAATAATAAGTTATTTAAAATGAAAATTATAGAACTGAAAAATGAAAATAAGAATTATAAATATCTAAGGGGTTTTATAAGAATGGAGATAAAATCTGATAGTATCAGTGAATTTGAGAATAACATAATGCACGCAATCTAAATAACAGAGAGCAAATAGACTGTGTAATTACAGAGACTCATATACTTGTAGGATAATAACAACATATATGATATTTGTGGTCATCAGAGTCTCAGAATGAGAGGAGAAAGAGAGTAGGATTGAAAAAGCATTCAGAGAAATAATGACTGATTTTTTCCCTAAATGAGAAAACTTTCCAAATCTATATCTGGTTAAACTATCCTTTAGTTATTAAGGGTAAATACAGAAATTCTCATATAAAGAAAAACTAAAAATAATTGATTATTTTGAAGTTTGATTAAAGGATATTCTTCAAACAGAATAAAAATGAACATGAAAGAATCTTGTAACATCAGGAAGGAAGAATGAACAACAGAAAAGAATAGTACATCAATAGATTATTCTTTTATTCATGAATATTATAAATCGTATTTGATGATAGAAAAAATGACATTGATACTAAAAATATTTAAAGGTGGAGAAGGTAAAGGGATTTAATGGAAGTGAGATTTCTACACTTCGTTCAAAGTGGTAAAATGTTGATATCAGAGACTGTCATAAGTCATATATATATATCATGAGATACAAAGCAACCAGCACAAAAGTGATCCAAAAAGATACACTCAAAAACACTATATATAAATAAAGATGTAATTTTAAAAATTGTTCAAATAATCCAAAGGAAGACAAGAAAGGAGAAATAAAGAAACAACAAGAGGAAAAAATTGAAAAATAAAATCAATAACAATTAATAAAATTAAGGATGAACATATAGACAAATGAAATAGAATATATAACCATTAAAATGATAATATGGGAAAATATTGTCAACATCTTTACACTCATAAATTCTATAACTTAGACCAATTCCCTGAAAAATACCAAAATCAAGCAAGAATAAAATAGATAATCTGAATAGTCTTATAACCATTAAATAAATTGAATTTTTAAATAAAATTTTTTCTGAAAATACAACTTTAAGCTCAAGAGGTTTCACTGGAGAATTCGACTCAATATTTAAAGAAAAAATAAACACTGTCTTTACAGTCACTTTCAAAATATAAAGAGGAAGGAATACTCACCAACTCATTATTTGAGGACAATATTAGACTGATAAAAATTTTTATTTTGAATACAAGAAAAGTAAACTACACTACAATGTCTCTCACAAGCTGAGGTGCAAAAGTGATAACCAAATATCAGCAAACAGAATATATAAAAATAATTGTACACCATAACCAAGAGGCATTTATACCAATTATGCAAAGATGATTCAATGTTTTGAAATTCAATCAGTGTAATCTATCATATCAATGAAAAAGAAATTATAGGGTCATGTCAATTGGTCAAGAAAAGCATCTGACAAAATCCAACATCAATTTATGAAGAAAATCCTCAACAATTTATGAATAAAGGGGAATTGCCTCCAAATGATAAAGAGTATGTGCCAAAAATCTATAGATAACATCATGCTTAATTGTGAAAGACTGTTTTCCCTTGAATATCAGGAACAAGACAAGGATGTCTTCTATTACCATACCTATTTAACATAGTACTGGAAGTTCTAGTTACTGCACTAAGTCAAAGGCAGGAAGCATACAGATTGCAAAGGAAGAAATTGCAAGTAACATGATCATCTAAGAGTAAATTCCAGGGAACCTACCAAAAAGCACTAGAACTAATAAGTCAGTTCAGCAAAGTCACAGAATACAAGATTAACACACACACAAAAAACTCAACTGTATTTCTATATACTAACAATCAATATTTGGATACTGTCAATGCCAAGTTGATCGAGAAGGGAAGGTTTGGTGGTGAGATGCCCAGTTGCAAGAATATATGTGGGGCAGACATGAGAATGAAACGGCAAACACAAACTTTATTGTGGCAAATGCACATGTGTTGTGGGGAGTGTGCTTCTATGCTAGGAGACTGCATGGGCTCCACATATATCAGAGTACAATAGTGGAATTCTGCCACACATGCATAATAATAAGCTAAATCATGCTTACATGAGTTAGGCGCAGGTGCCCTAATACATTAATGTAACATTCTAAATCTGGGTCCTATTCTTGGCCATGAGCTGGGATTACAGTCAGACCTGGGAACCACCAAGCCTGGCACCCAAGGACACTGTAATTAAAAACACAATGCCATTTATAATCACTCCAAAGAAAATGAAATGTTAAGCATACATTTAACAAAATATATACAGGATCTATATGTTGAAAATTATAAAATACTGATACAGAATATCAAAAAATACTATATAAATGAAAAGAAATAATTATGTTCATAATTGGAAGGCTCAACATAGTAAAATTATCAATTGCCCCCATATGGATTTTTTAGTATAATGTAATTCCTTTCCAAATCTCAGTAAGGTATTTTTTCAGATCTAGACAGACTTATTCCAAAATGTATATGATAAGGCAAAGACTCCCCAATAAGAATAGTGAAAACAATCTTGACAAAGAAAAATTAATTGAGAGTAATCATCTACCTGACATTAACTCTCATTATATAACTATGACTAACAAGACAGTGTGTTATTGAGGGGATAGACACACAGATCTATGAAAAAATATATAAAACCCAGAAATAAATGAAAAACAGATTTTGAGAAAGGTGAAAAAATCAATGGAGGAAGGATACCATTTTTAACAAATGATACCAGAAAAATTGGACTTCTATAACAATAATAATAATAATAATAATAATAATATTGACTTAAAACTCAATTTTACATAAATAAACTGAAAATGGATCACACATTTAAATATAAACTTAAAATGTAAAAGTTTAAAAAATATCTTCAGAATCTAGAGTTAGGCAAAGAGTTCTGAGAGTTGACAACAAAAATGCATTCTATAAAAGAAAAAAATAATAAATTGGACATCACCGAATTAAAATCATCTTCTCTATAAAAGATCCTTTTAAAGGAGGAAAAGATAAGTTACATAATGGGAGTAAATTTTTTGCAAACCAACTATCTGACAAAGAAATAATACACAGAATATATGAAGAATTCTCAAAACAGTAAAAACAATGATTCAATTAAATTATGAAAGAAGACATGAAGAGGCATTCTACCAAATAGGATATAATGATAGCAAGTAAGCTCATGAAAATGATGTTTGTCATACTTAGTCATGAGGGATATGCAAATTAAAACAATGATAAATATCCCTACAAAGGTATCAGAATGGAGAGAATAAAACAAAGTTGACAACACCAAATTCTGGCAAACATGTGAAGAAACTGAATCACTCATACATTTTTGTCAGGATAAAATGATGTAACCAATCTGGAAAACACTGTTAGTTCCATATAAAACTAAATATTCTACTATCATATAACCAAGCAATTACAGTTTGGGACATTTATCCCAGAGCAATGAAAATTTACTTCAAAGAAGAACCTGTACACAAATATTTATATTGGCTTTATTCAGAATAGCCAACTACTGGAAAGGGTCCAGATATCCTCCAACAGGTGAGGTTAAACTTTGGTATATCTATAACATGGAATACAATTCAGCAATAAAAAGGAACTTTTGATACATGCATTAACTTGGATAAATCTCCAGGGAATTATTCTGAGAGTAAAAAAGCCATCTTAAAGTGTTACATGCTGTATGATTCAATTTATGTAACATTTTGAAATGACGAAATTCTAAAAATGGAGAACAGATTAGTGATTGCCCAGGATTCAGTGTCAGTGAAAAGTGGAACAGGAGCCAGAAGGAGGTTAATGTAGTTATAAAAGGGCAATACAAGGAATCCCTGTGGTGGTGGAATTATTCAGTATCTTGACTGTGATAGAGGTTGCATAAATCAACAAATGTAATAAAACTGCATTGAACTAAATATACAAATATACACACATAAGTGAAAGTAAAGCTGGTAAATCTAAAAAAAATTTGTGGATCACATTAATGTCAATATCTGGATTGTGATACTGTACTATAGTTTTGCAAGATGTTACCATTGGGGAACTAGGTAAATAGTAGGTGGGATCGCTGCACTATTTCTTATAGTTGTGTGTGAATCTGCAATTATTTTAAAGCTTAATAAGTAATTTTTTTTGAAGCTGCTGAAAGAAGATAAGATGGTTACAATGTAATTTAAAATAATCAGGACCACAACTTGCCCAGACCTATTGCATTCCATGTTAAAAGATAATGAATATATAGTACTTTTTTATATTTTTTATGATATGGTGTCCTAAACAGCATTTGTTTCTCCCCTGATAACTTGGCTCTATATTCTCACTTTAGGACAATTATTGGAGGAATAGAAGTTGTATATGACAAAGATATGAGGGGTGGGGAGAGTGGAGGAGAGGAGACTAGAGAGGGAAGGAGGAAGGAGAGGGAAAAAAGAGAGAGATAAAGGTAGAGATTTATCATGAAGATGAATAATTGTATGAAAGAAAAGTACACAAGATACGTGATTCTTCTTTCTTGGCATAAAGGAAGGGAATTTAGAGGATCAAAAAGGAAAAGGGACTTTCAATTTCAAATCTGCATAAGGCTGCATCTTTACCCATGGTTGGATTGGCTATTTACAGGTCAATTGTTAAGCAATAGATTGGTTTGAAATAATATCAATATGATTTGATTTTTTTGGACATAAAAAATCTCTAGGATGCAAATTTTAGCTGGGTCATAGATTTGTCTAAATGATTAAACAGGATTGAACAATGGTTTGGATTGAATTTACTGTCAATTGTCAGAAAAAAATAAATAGAACTTAGATGACTAATTTGACATGGAGTATACACAGCCTAAATTATTTTGAAACTATGAACCAGAACTCTTGACGAAGCCAGCCTTGCACATGGGGAAAAGTGGCTAAAATAATGTCAAAGGGACCTTCATTCTCACCATTAGCCAATATTTACCAAGTGTTTACCTTGTGTTTTAAGAAGTAGAAGAGACTGTGCGTCCCTCTGTTAGTGAAGACATAAGACACTTGACTGATGGGGATTCACCCAAAACAGGTATGGTGAGTGGGATGGAGGGATCCTAAGAACATACTTAGGCTATTTCTCAATTCTGCCTCCCAATAGAGGTATGGTACTGAATATCCCAGTCTTGCTCCTCAAAAGCAGATATTAACCATTTAAAGGTTTTCTTTCAACTTATATTTTTGCAGTGATTATGCAATATGCATCATGTTATTATCCTTGTCAAGTCTCTTCAAATCCATGTTTTAAACAATTTTTAAAAAATTTTTCAAAATATCAATAAAAATGTCCAGTTGTAGGACTAAGATTATTAAAGTCTAAAACCAGCACCAAATCTGTCAGAACTCTTATTTTTCATGCTTTTGTAGGATAGACAATTGGGACATACACAGAGAAAGATGACAGGTACAGTTGAGTCTGGAAAAATTTTCAATTGGAAATTTTGGTCCTTTGAGAGCTTAAGATAGCTATTTATGATATTCAGAATCTTTAAGACATTCAACACCCTTTTAATATCTATTTGATTTAAATGCCACAAGAAACACAGTTCTTGGTCCTCCCAGGAGCAATAAAGACAGAGCCCAAAAACAGTAGGAAAGATATTTCATATACATCAACAACAACAAGTCTTCCAACAGGGAAACTTTTATGATTTCCCTGGTATACAAAGGGTCAAAATAAGGTTTGTTAATGGAATGTCAATTACTGACAAGTTCTCTGCATAGGTGTTTCACTGAGCTTTTCATAAGTAGTGTTACTATCATCAGTTACAAGAGCAACTTTATTTACTAGTTTGGGCAGGAAGCTGGATACGATCACATCTGAAATATTCTCGAGTTAGAAGTCCATAATTTCTCATGACTGCATTTTGTTTTTTCACCTTATCATTAGAAAAAGCAAGTTAAAAAATCAATATAGCCTCAAAAATGGAAAAAAAGTTTCAATTTGGTTCTAAAATAATCAAAATTGCAAGAGTTTCTTCTTTTGCATATAAACTGATTTTTTCACCCTTATTTTAATGTACATAACAATTTAGATCATCGCCAGATTATGCAAATTTATTTAAATGGTGTTATTTCTCATAACAGGAAGGACTCAACGCTGGAGATTCATCCAGAAATGAGGCATCATTTTAAGTACCATCTTATATCAAAAAGGTAACAATTGAATATGTAGCCTCAGGAAGCATCTAAAAATTGTTGTAAAGTTTTTTTTTTTTTTTAAGCCACATGTCTATATTTGGATTAGTAATTATATAGTGGAGGACTTTTCATAGGGTAATCATGAGACAATGTCTATAAGTTCATTATTATCAGTGAAGAAAAACTCTATCTTTCTAGTGAATATGATTAATGGGTCATCCACCATAAATCTTTGTATCTTTCACTCAGCATACACACAAAGGCAGCATTAAATTTGGCTGAATGACTTGGGTACCTTTAGACAATATGTATGCAGAAGTGTTTTTACCTCTCTTTATAGATATTATGCTTACACACATACCTCATCTTTTCACAGATGTTATTATAGAAAGACAATATAGGAAGCAAGAATGTTTATGTAATCAAAGCACAGATGTTCATAGATGGAACAGTGGAAATGCAGACATGCCTAAAGGCAAAAACAATCACTAAGAAGGCTAAAACAGCTTTAAAGCACTGTCTTACTTTTTCTCATTAAAAAAAATAACTTTAATACCTGCATCATATACTAGTAGCCATGATTTATTAAGTGCTCATCATGTGCCAGAAACAATGACAGGCACTTTTGAATTCATTCTCATTCAACCATCACAGTCCTATAAAACAGTAATTATTATCTCTATTTGGCTGGCAAGAAACTAAGAAGAAAGATACATTTAAACTTTCCATGTGAATGGATAAATCTGGACATGGGGTATCTGATAAGCCATGGGAAAAAGGGGAAGATCAAAGGACATAAATGTTTAAGGTCCATTTCTACAAAGAAAGCAGTTTCTGTTTCATTTCCACAGTTCAATTTGGACAAAACCTAAGCCAGTAAAAATCAAATGCTGGATTTTACAGTGTAACTAGAAGTTTTGTAGAAGTTCTGAGAAGAGAGAGATTCATGAATATTCACAGAAGGCTTCATTGAGGAAGTAGGATTTGAGCTAGGCCAACAGAAAAGTTAGGAGACACTTTGGGTAAGAGAATACATTGTGAAAGGACACAGAAATACCATGGAATAATGTCATTAATATATCTATCTAATTTGAAAAATCTGAAACCAACAATGACAATCGTAATTCTAACAGAGAAGTGCAATAAAACACACACACACAAAATTTAGGACTGAGTGTACCCTCAATCATTTATGTCTGTGTATCCCTAACAAAGTCTGTAAAGTTTCTTCATCTGTTAAGTGGGGGTAAAAAGGATTGCCATACTTACCTCATAAGGTTTTTGTAGAAATCCCAATTCACAAATGTATGTAAATGTGCTCTATAAATATAAAGATTTAATCTAATGAAAGTAGTTATTATTCCATATTATGCAAAGTTGAGATTCCTCATGAACCTCAAGCATCTATTCTTGGAAAATCCCCATAAATACAATTTAGAAAACTTCAATTAAAAACACTTTTGCTGGTCAGAAGCATGGTCAGAGAGAAGATGTCCCCAGATTTCTTCCATGAAAAAACAATAACCTAAACATTTAAGACTCAAAAAAAACCCAACCTGTACACAACACATCCGAGTGAGTTATCTGCACATAAGAGCTACCACAGGTCAGAACCCTGGGAGCCGGGCTATAGACCAGGAGACCAAGAAGCTGACTAAAGGAACCAGAGCTCTCTACAGGAGGAGAGGGAAGAAGTGCGGCAGGTTCCCTGAATTCCCCTCCTGAGAGAACTGTAAGCTTCAAGCAGTGGCAGTACACAGGGATCAGGGGGAAAAGCAGAGAAGTTGGGATGACAGAGGAGCAACAGCTGATTATAACCAGCCACAGTTGGAAACATGAGCCACAACCCCAAATTTACCAGCCCAGCAGGCACCTACTCCATATAATCCAAGATTGAACACTGCAGAGCCCCAGAGAAATCTGAGCAAATGCAATAGAAATTGTTGCTAACATTGACAGGGACTGAGACTGGGAGCAATTGTGATTGAATATTTATAATAAAAAAAGCATTATTAACACTTTATATAAAATAGGGATCCAAGAGGCTTAGACTCCATCTACTGGAAATCAAAAGAAAATTACCTTAGAAACAGGCTAAAGAGAGACCTCTATGCAATAAATTTTTCTGGAAAAAAAAGCAGAATACACTAATTAATGTCATTTAGATAAGAGTCAATTAAACACCATGAACAACCAAGGTGAAAAGGCAGCTCAGAAAGAAAGAAAAATCTACCGAGATTAGGCTTAAAGACATAGATATATGCAACTTAAATTATAGAGAATTCAGTATGGTACTTCTGAAAAAGCACTATGAGATCCAAAATAGTTCATATCAACAATTCCAGAAAATGAAAAAAAAATCAATTAGATAAGCAGAATATGTTTTTTTAGCAAGGATATTGAAACCACAACACACACAAAAATAGAAATTCTGGTGATGAAGAACATGCTGCAAGAGATGAAAAAAATAGCAAGCTTGGGAAATAGAGTTGACCAAATGAAGAAAAGCATCAGGGATATCGAACACAGAAATCTAGAAATAGTTCAGAAGGAAAAAGAAACCTAAGAATGAAAAATAATGAAAGAGAAACATAAGAACTAGCTGATACTATCAGGAGAGGAAACAAGAATAATGGCCATTATCAAAGGTGAGGAAAAGGAGCAGGGATTAGGAAGCATTTTCAGACAAGTAGTTGAAAGAATTTCTAAAGCTAAGGAATGAGCTGGTGCTTGGAATTCAAGAAGTCATCAGAATACCCAATTATCTCAACCCACAAAGGCCTTTCATCAAGACACATTGAATTAAAATTATCAAAAATCAACAAACAAAGACAGAATTCTCAGAGCAGCCAGGGAGAAGAAGACAGTAACCTATAAAGGAAAACCCTTTAGATTATCAATGAACTTCTCAGCACAAACTGTAAATGCCAGAAAAAAAGGAAATCAAAATCTGAACTATTAAATGAAAGGAACTACCAGCCAAGAATAATGTGTCCAGCAAAGCTCTCCTTTAGATGTGAAAGAGAAATAAACCTTTCCTGACATACAAAAATTGAGGGAATTCCCAATATGATGCTTGCATTACAGAAAATACAGAAATGGGTCAGCTCATCTAAAACAAAATGACAAGAAAAAAAAATAACTAGGAGTATCTCAACTAGCAGACAGATTGAAGGCGAGTAGCGTAACCCATATTTAAAACAGGAACATTATAACCTTAAATGATAAGAGATTTGCGATTTCAAAATGGCAATGAACAATCAGCATATAGAGGAAAAATTGAGATAACAATAACAGAAAAGAGAAGGCTTCTAAAATCTAAATTTGCACAAGAAAATGGAGATAAGGCAGAAGAAAATAGACTACATATATTATATGTGACTGTACTTTACATATTCATAATGATAACAACATGCCAAAGATTCATAACCAAAGGATATGACATAAAACAAGAAGGACCAGAGGAAAAATACAAAAACATAAATGAAATAAAATAACAAAAATCAAAGAAAAGGAAGCAATGGAAACACAGCTACCAGAAAGTAAAAGACAAAATGGCTATAGGAAAACTTTGTATTTCAATAATCACCCGAAATGTAAATGAAATTAACCCACCAATAAAAAAGCAAAGAGTTGCAGACTGGAACAAAAAACAAAACCAACCATATGATGCCTCCAGGAGATACACTCAGTTCCAACGATAAATATAGACTCAGAGTGAAAGGGTAGAAAATGATATTTCAAGCAAATGACATTCAGAGAAAAGCAGTAGTGGTACTAATCGGATAAAACAGACTTCACAATAAAAAAAAAAAACTTACAGAAATATACTGAGAGACAATTAGTAATGATAAAGGGAATCATACACCAAGAAGATATAACATTTATTAATATTTATGTTCCCAATCAGAGAGCGTCACAATATATAAAGCAATTACTAATGCAACTAAAGGGAGAAAAGGCCAAAACATTAATGTAGGAAGGGACTAAATATCCTACTGTCATATATGGACATTTCACCCAAACAGAAAATCAATAGGAAAATAACATCCTTGAATGACACAGTAAACAACTGGCCATAATTGACATTTACAGAGCCTTTCATTCTCAAACAGCTGCTTATACATTCTTCTCTAGTGCACATGGAATATTTTCAAGGATTGACACATACTGGGACATAGAGATAGCCTCAACAAATATAAGAAGGATGAAATCATACCAACCATATTATCTGATCATAATGATTCGAATCTGGAGACCAACTATAAAAGAAGCAGGAAGTAACAACAACGTAGAGATTAAACAGCATGCTACTGAAGAATGACTGGGTCAGAGAAGAAATGGAAAGATAGATCAAGAATACATACAGATAATCATAATGATAGTCAAACATATCAAACATTCTGGATATGGCAAAAGGGTTAAAAAGAGAAAGTTCATATCATTACAGGCCTAACTCGAAAATCAAGAATGAGCCATAAATAAACACATAATGTTTCATCCTAAAAAAGTTAGAAGAAGATATAACAAATGAAGCCTAAAATCAAAGGAAGAAAAAAAGTAATCAAAGTAGAGCAGAAATAATGAAATTGAAAACAACTGCCTCCCCCCAACCCCCGCCAAAAAAAAACAATAGAAAATAATGCAACAAAGAGCTGTTTCTTTGAGAAGGTTATAAAATTGACAAAACCCTGGCTAGACTTACTAAAAAGAAAAAAAAGAGAAATGACACAAATAAATAAAATCAGAGATGAAAGAGGTAAAATTTATAACTGACACAGAAATACAAAGGATCATACAAGAATACTATGAAAAAGTATATAACACCAAATTTAACAACGTAGAAGAAATGGACCAGAATTTAGTAAAATACAACCTTCCTAGACTGAATCAAGAACTAGAATATCTAAATATATCGATTTGCAGTATGAAAATTGAAACAATCATCAAACCTATCAAAAAGTAAAAGTCCAGGACCAGATGGATTCACCATTGAATTGTACCAACATTCAAAAGATTTAAAACATATCTCCTCAAACTATGCCAAACAATTGAAGAGAAGGCAAATTTCTAATGCATTGTATGAGGCCAATATTACCCTGATACCAAAACCTGGGAAAGATAACACAAAGAAGAAAACTACAGGTCAATATCTCTCATGAACACAGATGCAAAATCCTAAAGTAAGATATAGTGAACCGAATCAGCAACATATTAAAAAGATTAAACACCATGATCAAGTGACTTCATCCCAAGGATGGTTCAACATATGCAAATCAATTTATGTGATACACTGCATAAATTAAAAAATAAGAATCATATGATCATAGCATTAGACACAGAAAAAGCCTTTGACAAGATATGGCATCCACTGATGATCAAAACTTAACAAAATTGTTATAGAAGAAAAGTATCTTACCATTATAAAGGCCATATATGAAAAACCTCAGCAACATTATACTTAATGGTGAAAAACTAAAAACCTTTCTTCTAAGGTCAGGAACAAAATAAGGCAGTCCACTCTTACTACTGCTATTCACTATAACAGTGGAGGTCCTAGCAAGTGCAGTCAGGTAAGAGAAAGATATAAAAGGCATACAAATAGAAAACAAAGAAGTCAAGCTATCACTATTTGTGAATGACATGATTCTCCTATATAGAAAACCCTAATGACTCCACAAGAACACTACTAGAAACAATAAGCAAATACAGTAAAGTTTCTAGATACAAAATCAATGTTCAAAAATCTATAGTGTTCCCATACTCTAATAATGAATTCTCAGAAAAAATAATCGGAAACAATAATACCTTTTGCAATCGCAATGAAAAGATTAAATACTAGGAATAAATTTAATGAAACATGTAAAGTTCTTGTATAAATAAAACTATAAGACCCTATTAAAAGAAATTGAAGAAGATACAAAGAAATGGAAAAATATTCCTTTGATCTTGGATTTGGAAGAATCAGCATAGTTAAAAATGACTTTATTACTTAAAGCATTATAAGATTTAATGCAATCCCTATAAAAATCTCATTGGCCTTTTTAAAGGATATAGAACAAAAAAAAATCATCAGATTTGTACAGAAGCACAGAAGACCCTGAATCACCAAAAGCCACCCTGAGAAAAAGAACAATGCGGAGGCATCACTCCACCTGACTTTAAATTATACTAAAAAGTGGCAATAATCAAAAACAGCATGATATCAGCAGCGAAACAGACACATAGACCAGTGGAACAGACTCAAGAGTCTAGAAGTAAACTCATATTTATATGGACAAATAATTTTTTGACAAAAGAGTTTCAAAACATACAGTAGAGATAGGTAAGCCTCTGCAATAAATGGTGCTGGGAATAGTAGAAAGCCACCTGCAAAAGAAATGAAACTAAACTGTTGTATATCCAACACAAATTAACTCAGAATGGATTAAACACCTGAAATATAAGACCTGAAACAATAACACGCATAGAAGAAAACATAGGAATTAAACTCACAATAGACCTTGGACCTTAAAGATAATTTTATGAATTGACTTAAAAGGAAATGGAAATAAAAGCAAAAATGAATGAAGGGGACTACATCAAACTAAAAAGCTCCACACAGCAAAATAACTTTCAACAAAGTAAAGAGACAGCCAATCTGACAACCATGGGAAAATACATTTTCAAGCAATGCGTCCGATAAGGGCCTAATATTCAGAATATACAAAGAACTCATTCAACTCAATAACAAAAATACAAACAATCCACTTAAAAAGTAGGCAAAGAACCTGAACACATACTTCTCCGAAGAAGACATTCAAATGGCTAACAAATATTTGAAAAGGTGCTCCACATCTCTAGCTCTTAGGAAAATGCAAATCAATACCACAATGAGATACCATCTCATACCAACAGGACAAATAATAACAATTTTTAGAGAGGATGCAGAGAAAAAGGAACTCTCATACACTGCTTTTTGTACTGCAAATTGGTACAGCCACTATGGAAAACACTATGGAGGGGCCTCAAGAAACTAAGAATTGATCTACTGTATGATCTGGTAATCTCTCTACTGGGTATTTATCCCAAAGACTTGAAAACATACATCCAAAAAGATATTTGCACAGTGATGTTCATAGCAGCATTATTCATGGTGGCCACGATGTGAAAACAACTGATGTCCTATAATAGGTGACTGGATAAAGAAGTTGTGGTACATATACACAGTGGAATACTACTCAACCATAAAAAGAGATGACATACTGCTATTTGAGAAAATGTGGATGGACTTTGAGATAATCATACTAAGTGAAATAAGCCAAACAGAAAAAGTTAAAAACCACATGATACCACGTATATGTGGGATATACACCTAAAAGCAACAAATGAACAGGAAAACAAACAGAGGCTCATGCACATGGACAACAGACTAGTGGTTACTAGAGGGTAGCATGGGAGGGAGAAGGTAGATGGGAAAGGGGTCAAATATGTGGTAACAGAAAGAAATCTAACTATGGACGGTGAACACACAATGCGATATATATCTTACTTGAGTTGTATACTTGAAACTCACTGGATTTCATTAACCAATATCACCTAATAAATAAATAAACAAATAAACAAACAAACAAATAAATATATACATACATACATACATACATACATACATACATACATACATACATAGTTTTTTCTTCCTCTCAGAGTACTTCTCTGGAGTATTTATAAAGTGCTGTATGAGGACAACTCAGGATCCAAAGCTAGCCTTTGGACAAGCAAAGTCTGTATTTTTAGTGGTTTAATGGGTTTAACTGGTTACTGGTTGGCTAGTAGAAAGAACTAAGACCATATAAATAGGTTTCAACTGTCAATCCACAGAAGACACCACATGTAAAGTCCTCATACATTCTGATCTATTCTTTGAAATGAAGATTTTTGTCCTCCCTTAAAGCAGAAAAGAGCTACCATATGGGCATGTGCCAAAAGAGCCTAGGAATAGAGTTTCTGCTATACATTACTACGGTTCTCAGGTGTGGCAATACAACAAAATTGGGGGTGTTAATAATGGGAATGTAAGCGGATCTTCATGTGCAGTTCTGTCAGTGCTGAAAACTATAATCATGAATGAGATTGGTATCATTTATGGCCATTAGAGGCCATAGATAGCTTTAAATGTGCTGCCAAGTTTGTGGATAATACGGAGTTAACATTTGTGGATAGCAATAGAGAGTAATACTGAAGGAACTGAACCAAGTTTGCCCATTATGTATTTGTTTAGGCCTACAATGAGAAGACTGCACATTTTTATACCCCAAGCATACAAGAACTCAACTCATAATAATGAGCCCTTTTTTGTAGTTGTTATCTTGAATGTTTTAAATAAAATATTTTGTGCAGAAAACAGTTATAATATTAAAAATGTACATCAGGCTTAACTAAGCATGGATCAACTAAGTTACATCACTTGCAAAGGAGCTCTTGTGTCTCACTTCTGGATGCTCTGTTATCTCCCTATACTTGACAAGGTACCGTCCAAAGGCTCTAACAAAACACATACACATATCAAAAATTGGGATAAGTTCACACACTTATACAATCAAATACACACACATTCACACACACCAGATCTAGAATAGAATGGAGGATACTATCTATAAATTAGGTTCAGCATCCAGCACATTTATTAATCAGGGTCATGTTTACTTTTCTTTGGGAACCTGTCATGTCTTAGTTTGACTTTGATAAACTAAGTATACCTCAGTTCAAGGTTATTTGTCAATATGAAAGAATGGCTTGAATTTTGCATAATACATATGAACTGGTATGTTTTAGAAGAGGCCTAGGTTCATTCAGTGTTAGAAATATTGAGAGTTCTCTTCAAGGCCTAGAGGCTTAAGTGAATACTTCACTATCTAGCATTACAGAGAGAAGACCCATCCCTTGTCAATTAATTTCCCAAATTCTTTCTTCTCCATTCACAGAACTTAGCTATTAGCATTTGCATAGCACTAAGAGTCATACAGTACTGTGCTATGATTGTTATACTGTAGAAGATGATATGGGCAAACCCTTGTATTTTCTACTCCACAGTGATAGTTACTAAGTAAGATCACAAATTATCATTCTTCACTGAGGAATAAACCAAGTAAAAATAATATTCTATTGATATCATTTCTTCTAAAGTTTAAGGTACTCACCCTAAATCTTATCTACATCAGACTCCAAATAATAGTGTCTAAGATAAAACAGCAGTCCTATAGTCAACTGTATTTATCAACACTTATCATCGTACACAGTTATATTAATAAACCTTTAAACTGCTTGAATAGTCCAGAACTAGTTTTTAGGAAAGTTGGTATTTTTGAACAAAATTGTTTCTTTAGCCCTATTTTTTTATTTTAAAATTAAATCCGTTGGTGATATTTCCCCCCTCATGATCACATTTGGATCCAGCTGTACAAACTACCTAAGTTACTGTAAGTGGCATATACAGATTTTGACAAGCATTAAAAACTACAAAGTTATTTTATATCAAAGCAATGTAGCTTTTACATCTCTGAATGATGAGCAACATTACTTTAAATGACATATTTTTGTCAGAGTTCCTTGGACTAAAGGAAAAATGGATCCATTTGTATACTTTGTAGCTTCATCATTGAATAATTAGAAAAAATATATTGTGCTAAACTTAGACCTAAAACTATTAATAAAGTTAAAATATGCCATATTTTCACCAGAAAAACTAGCAAGTGCTTAAAATGCTCTCATCAATCATAACTAATTCACTAAATATACAATTGAAACAGTGATAGAAGAGAGAAAACATTGTTGGGCAGATCATCTGTCACTAAATAAAACATCTCCATTTTTCATTGGGTGAAGTGACAAAAGACTTTCCAGGTCTATAGTATAGATAATTGAAAATTGAATTCCTTTTCCAAGGGGACATCTCTTTACATGCTGTCATTTTGGGGGATGTTTTCTGGCTTGGTATATGAATTTATTTTGAAAAGTATATCTCCATGACATTTTTCTATGTGAGTCTGTATGTTTCAATTTAGCTGTGAAAGACATTAACCCAGGCAAACCTCACCTTGTTTTTGCAATCACAAATAGCTATCGAAGTGAAATATACCTGAGGACTTTTGTTCCTAAATCCACAAACCATCTTTTAAGTCAGATTTAATTTAGCAGTCAGCTAAGGTCACCAGATGTTTTTCATTATGCAGGATAATCTTGGATTTCAACTTCGTATCCTGTTCTCATTGATATTTTCTGTTCTCATTGGGCCTGGCTTCTTTCCAGACCTACATAACATTACTTTGGCCAGAGCAATTATCCATCCTATGCAGTATGTTTTTTCTCTAACCTATACCAAGAAACATTCTACAGGAAAATATGGCTCCTGTTCTCTGTGAAACAAAATATAAAATGCTAAATAGGATTTCTGAACTACCCTAATGACTCCTTAGTATCATTTCCCATCAATCCTTCTTTTTATCCATTTTTTTCTTGTTCAGAAAAAGTTATATTGCTAGGGGAAGGGTCTTGGGCACTTTTGTCTGAGCCACTGTAGTGGGATTGATAGGAATCAGAACACAGTCTAAGTGAAAATTCCAAAATCAAGAATTTATGCAAGGGACAAACAGGGCTTGGGTTTGGGCTTTTAGGTCAGAAACTCAGGATCTAATCAGGATCTGAAGTAAATCAGATGCAACAAAAAGAAAGCTAGGTCATAAACATACAAGACTGGGCTAATAGCCAAGCAGAGATCACAGAAGAGGTATCGTTCAAGCTCATAAATGGTAACAGGGTATGGACAGAAAGACGGGTGACTAACTCTCAGGAAAGAGGGCACTATGTGGCTTCTCATTTTCTACATGTACCTAAGGTCTACATAGCTTCCTTATTCCCAGTTATTTGTCTTTTCTTTGGGGTCTTGAGGACTATTGAGAAAAAGGGTTGCAATAGCAATAACCTGCAATCTTGCCACTGTGATGTGTTGAAAAACTCAGTTTTAAGTAAAGCCAACTTTCTTGTAGTTCAATACAAACCAATCCATCTGACAGGAACAAAAACTGCAGTGTCAGCTTAGTCTAAATTATAGGCACACACAAAAAAAGGATTCTACATCTCCTTGACTCTCCCCTCATATAGCACTTCTCTCTGATGCACACAGATAATCCATCCTTAACTCACCCCTTAAGTCACCTTAAAGCAAAGTTTTTAATAGTTACTCCTTTGAGTTACCAAGTTAAGTCTTTAACCCCTTTCCCCTATTTCTCTCCCATTTTAATATTCCTGGCCCCCTTATCTGGAGCTGGCTACTTAAGGTTCTTATGTCTTATGCCATTTCAATCATGGCCTTGTTCCTTAATCCTTGGCATATGTTCCTTATCTGGTGCTTAACGAGGTCCATACTTCTCAAGTAATCCACCTCTGTGTCATTGTTCAAAGCATTTACATAGTTAGATAGTTTGGGGAAAGGTGGAAGATCCTTAAAGATGGAGCTGGAGGTAGGACAAAGAAGACCTGGAAGAGCAAGGAGATGGTATTACTGAAACACTGAATCACAGCCATTTAATTTTAATAAATGTGAATATTTAGGCTTTCCTGGCTTTTAGTTTTGATGAGTTCTCTCTCTCAGGTTGAAATCATTTATTTAGTGGCTTTACTTGCCTGTCTGATACTGTATTACCCATCTTATACTTTTAAACTCTAATAAACTTTGATCAAATCATTAATTTATTCATGTGCCATGCTGAAAACAAAATATTCCTAGATCCAAATTATTCAAATTGAAGGTTAATAGATGGGACTAACTACTCAGCTACTTTGCTATTTTCTTAACTCACTGTAACATTTTCTGTTATACTGATGTTTTCCTCAAGGAAGATTCTGGAGTGCTTCTAAATTGAATTGATTAATAATATTAGGATTAGATAGATATGATCCAAGATTGGGAGTTCCTAGCACTTGCATCTAGATGGGTAAGGTAAACACACTCTCAGAGGTTTAGTAATTCCTGTACTTCCAGTTCATCTGATTTGGACAGCAGCAAAAAAGTACAATTAGGGACATAGGCCTTATACATCCACAAAGTGGACCTGAAATATTTTTTTTTTTCAAATTTGACATGAAAACAAACATTAATATTGGTATAACATTCCAATTAAGGCACATTGTTACTAGGGTCATTTTTAGAAAGAACTATAGGTCTAATTTATTTTGAGTCCCTTTATTACTTTTACTGAAATCTAATAAACATGGATCTATATGATGGATGTACAGACACAAACTATACTGTTTGTGGCTTGGCTTGTAAATTCTGATTTGCCTACACTTGATATCAATAAGAATGAAAGAGAAGTAATAAATTCTGCATTGTTCAAAACTGTGCAGTTCATGTACTGGCGTACTTCACTTTAAGGAACGCTGACATGCAAATTTGCTTTAAAAATAAATAAATTACAGTGACTTATTGCTTTAAACATTTTGTATTTTACAAAAAGTACTTTCATTATTAGATACCTTTTGAAAACAAGTTACATGCAAATAAATGGGACTACATCAAACTAAAAAGTTTTTTACACAGTGAAGGGAACCATCAACAAAATTAAAAGATAACCTATTGAATGTGAGAAGATATTTGCAAATGACATATCTGATAAGGGGTCAATGTCCAAAATATATAAATAACTCATATAAATCAACATAAAAAAAATCAATGAAAAAATGGGAAGAGGACTGGAACAAACACTTCTTAGAAGAAGACATACAAATGGCCAACAGACATATGAAAAAATGCTCAGCATGACTACTCATCAGGGAAATGCAAATCAAAACCATAATAAGGTATCACTTCATGCCTATCAGAATGGCTATCATCCAAACGTCAACAAATAACAAATGTTGGTGAGGATGTAGAGAAATGGGAACTCTACTGCAATGTTGGTGGGAGTTTAAATGGTGCAGCCACTACAAAAAACAGTATAAATGTTTCTCAAAGAAATTAAAAATAAATTTCTGTTGTATAACATTGCAATATGACATCTGTATACTCTATTGTGTGCTCACTACCAAAAGCCTAGTTTCTTTACATTACCACATATCTGACTCCCTTTACTTAATTTGTCCTCCCTCAAACCCCTTTTCCCTCTGGTAACCACCATTAATTGTTTGCTTCTATGAGTTTTTGTTTTGCTAATTAGTTACTTGTTTTGTTTTATATTCCACATATGAGTGAAATCATACATGTCTGTTTTCCTGACTTATTTCACTTAGCATAATTCATCCAAGATCCATCCATGTTGTCGCAAACAGCAAAATTCATCTTTTTATTGATAAATAGTATTTCATTGTATGTATGTCTATGTATTTACAATAAGCTTGCATAGATTCTAAATTTTAACCCCCTAGTAATCACTGACTTCTCTCCATATAGTTTCGCCTTTCCCCAAATGTTGTCTAAATGGAATACAGTATATAATCATTTGTGTCTGGTTTATTTCACCAAGCATACTGCATTTGAAATGTATTCAAACTGTTGCATGTGTTGGTAGTTCACTCCTTTTCATTGCTTAACAACATTTCATTGTGTGAATGTACTACAGATTCTTTATCTTTTCACTTGCTGAAAGATATTTGGTCTGTTTCTAGTTTTTGACAATTATGAACAGTGCTGTGATAAATACTCATGTCAGATTTTTTTGTGCAAACATAAGTGTTAATTTTGAGGTTGCTGAGATCAATATAGTAAGCATATGCTTAACTTTATAAGAACCCGTCAAGCTATTTTCAAGAGTGACTATATCATCTTCCATGCATACCAGGATATATGAAATTTCTAGTTTCTCCATATCCTTGACAGCACTTCGTATTGTCAGTATTTCTTTTTTAATGTTAGTTATTTTAACGGATTGGTAATGATAGCTCAGCATGGTTTTAATCTGTATTTCCCTAATAACTAATAATGTTTAACATCTTTTCATGTGTCTATTTGCTATTTGTATATCTTCTTTGGTTAAGTATCTGTTCAACATATTTTTAACTGGATGACTGTTTTTCTCATTATTGAGTTTTCAGAGTTCTTTATATATTCTGGATTCAAGGACTTTGTTACATATGTGATTTGTAAATTTTTGTTCCCACTGTGACTTGTCTTTTAATTATTTTAGCAGTGTCTTTCATAAAAGAGCAAATTAAATTTTGATGATGTCAAATTTATCATTTTTTATTTTATGGATCATGCTTCAGTTGTCATATCAATATCATTAACTTTTGCATTTCAGCCTGGCCCATGTACTTGTACTACAAGAGATAAAAAGTAACTATCAAAAGATTAAGTTAAAATACTTGGGATTCTTTCCCAGCTTTACAACTGTAACCTTCGGTAAATCACTAAATTTTTGAGTCTCCAATTTTTGTTCTCTAAAATGGGGATAATAATCCCAGAAATGTCTACCTTATATCTGTATTCTCAGAGCCTAATGTTGTAAACACTTATCAGAAACTCAATAAATGTATGAAAGAACAAGGTAACTGCAAGGATCAATTAATTAAGTTCATGTAAGTGAATTAGAAAGTGCTATCAGGTGTAAGGTAGTATTGTTATGGAAACAAATCTAAACAGGTTCATAGATATTTACTTCTTGAAGGAATATTAGAGGACATATCTATGATATCTTATATTTTTCCTATCCAATTTCCTAATTCTGTAGATGCAGCAACTAATAGAAGCATTTAATTCATTCAGTTCAGTTAATTTTGCTCCAAGTACCACATGGAGAGTGGGGTTAATAAGTTAAGATAAATGGGACCAGCTGAATAGATTATGACTTCCAATTCTCACTGGGTAGGAATATAGTTACTTCAGGGGAAAAAACACTGATATTCACTATATTTTGCTCAATGATAGTCTTGTCTGTCAGTTTCATAACTAAGCAAGGCTGGACTAGAATATTAAAGGTTGTGGAACTATCTGGAAAGTGATAAAAAGGATAATAAAATTTTATCTTCTATACCAATGAGCAAGCCATTTATTAAAGACAGGAATAGCTTTGCATATTAAAATTCAAGTTGATCTAATGATACATGCTCAGGTATGGTCTATAACATTCCAAGTGTTACTTTCCCATCTGTCATCAAGACAAAACATTATCACACCCACTGGCAGATAATTGTTTGGGTAGATAAAACGGCTTGATGAGAAATTACTTTGTGTTAAAAACAGTGAATTGGTCCTCTGATTTAGCAATGAGCACCATTGGTGTGGTAAGCAGCTTCCCCAAGGCCTGGCTAGCACTTCATTATTGGTGTCTATATCCTAGGGTTTGCCAAAATATAAAATATACATTGTTTTTCTAGAAAATCTTGGGATAAGTCTAACAGAATTCTCTAGCACTCTTATCAGAGTTTCATTTTAAGAAAATTCAAAGTGAATTGAACAAAAGCAAAAAAAAAAAAAAAAGCTTAGCGATAGGTCCAAGTAAAACACTAAGAGAGCTGGGAGAGCTAGATTCTATAAATTTCCCTACCTGTATTCCTAAAGACAGCCATAGGGCATATTTTATGAGTAGTCAATTGCCCATAGGTACTGTGATTTAAGTGGCAGTAATAAGGCCAACTACATCACCAATATCTTTTCCATGTAGCTGAGGAAGATACAAAATTAATTGCTCAAATAGGTCATTTCTTCACCCAAGACATCCCTCTGGGAAAGGAAACACAATGAACCATTCCACCCATCATTGACACTTTAGAGTGAATGCGCTCCCTTATTCTTCTTCTTATTATAACTTACTATTTTCCCATATGTTGTGATATTTCAAGAGGTAGGCAGAGAGTGAATGCCTGAGGAGAACACTGGGCATCAGATATGATCATTATAGTGGAAATATTTTGGGTTGATAAAAGTACAGGAAATGCAGATTGAGGACAGTGAATATACTATCCAAATTAGCTGGTCAAAGATCTGACTAGAGCATGCACACAAACTACCTGGATCTGACTTCCTGCAACAAATTCAAAGCTCTCATCACAGATTACTTAACCCTACTTTCTTTTACAAGGCTCTCTTTCCACCAACATTTCTTTCCCACTGTCTCTTCTCTCCTTGTAATTTGCACATAATTACCACAACTTTAATTCTTCAACATTCACTTATAAACACCTCTACTTCTTATATGCTTTTGGTAAGTGTTGAGACTAGAGTAGACAGGTACTTATCTGTCTCAAAGAAAGCCATCAGAAGTATAAATGTGGGAAATGTTATTTCTTGGGATGGCTCTCTTGAGAGCCTCTAACAAATGCCCTTTCTTTGCCTAAAACTGCTGACAATTTTGTTGAATAACAAGAAGAGATTTTCCACATTTTAAGAGAAGCAAGTTGGCTAAAAGTAAACAGTCAGATGCTGTTATAAAGATTTAGAAATATCAGAGGTCAGATAAAATTTCCATAGGCCTAACATGGGCCTGTAGGAAAAACCTAGAGAATATATTTTGTCTATACAGGAAGTTTGGGTGCTGAAACACACATACTAGGCATAAAGGAATGACAATATTAACCTCTTCTATTTTGGAATTTGAACCTCTATCAAATTTGCTAGGTAAAAAGCTGGGTGTCTAATGGAGATTATTTCTCAGATCACATGCTCCTGGAAAAGATCCACTTACCAGTTGTCCTATCCTAGAAACTTTGGAGCAAGCTGCTTGATAGGATTGCATTAGTCTTCTGCTCTTAGTTTGGGTTTATGAACAACCCTTCTATCTGTAAATATTTAAATCCTTTTATAGTCCCTTTGGTTATGAAATCAGTACTCATTAGAAATATTTGGAAAAATAAAAATGTATAAAAACATCCATAATTTAATTTCCTTATTAGTAAATTAATTATCTTGATTTGGTAAACTAAGTTTGTCACTCAGTTAACCCTTAAACAGATAACACTTAATATTTGGCATTTGTTTCCCAACTCACTTTTTTAAAAAAGTATATATTTTTATTTTGTTCAATTATGGTCGACATACAATATTATATCAGTTTCATGTATACAACACAGTGATTACACATTTATATAGCTTATGACGTGAACACCCCGATAAAGCCAGTACCCACCTGACATCATACAGTTATTATAATACTACTGAATATATTTCCTGTGCTATATTCTACATCCCCATAACTATTTTGTAACTATCAATCTGTACCTCTTAATCCCCTCCCCCTTCATCCATCTGCCCCCTCAATCTGACAGCCATCAAAATGTTCCCTGTATCTAAGCTTGTTTCTATTTGTTTATTTCTCTAGATTCCACATATGACAATTGTCTTATCCAGGATGCTTCCATATATAGGCTACTGTAAATAATTCTGCAATACACAAATGAATTCACATGTCCATTCAAAGTATTCTTTTGGGTTTCTTCAGATAAATGCCAAGAAGTGGGATAACTGGGTCCTTCTTTGTCTCTCGTTATACTCTTTGTTTCTATTTTGTCTGTTATAAGTATTGCTACTCCAATTTTCTGGTTGTTTGTTTCCATCTTCATGAAACATCTTTTTTGTCCCTTTACTTTCAGTTTGTGTGTTTTTGATCTGAGGTGAGTCTCTTGTAGGCAGCATATATAAGGGTCTTGCATACTTATCCATTCAACCACATTATCTTTTGACTGGAGCATTGAATCAATTTACATTTAAAGTAATTGTTGCTAGACATGTAAATATTGGCATTTCATTATTTATAGTTTTGATCTTTTTTTTTTCTTTTTCTTAAAGAAGTCCCTCTAACATTTCCCATAATACAGGCTTGGTAATGATGAACTCCTTTAGCTTTCTGTTGTCTGGGAAGCTCGTTATCTTTCAATTTCAAATGATAGCTGTGCTGGATAGAGTAATCTTGGTTGTAGATCCTAAGCGTTCATCCCTTTGAATGTTTTCTGACAATCCCTCTGGCCTGCAAAGTTTCTGTTGAGAAATCAGCTGACAATCTTATGGGGAATCCTTTTTAAGTAACTAAATGCTTTTCTCTTGCTGCTTTTAAGCTTCTCTCTTTGTCTGTAACTTTTGGTATTTTAATGATGTTGCGTCTTGGTGGGGACTTCTTTGAGTTCATCTTGTTTGGGACTCTCTGTGATTCATGGGCTTGTATGCCTACTTCCTTCAGCAGGTGAGGGAAGTTTTCAGTCATTATTTTTGAAATAGGTTTTTACTTGCTCTCTCCTCCTTCTGGTATCCCTATGATACAAATATTGTTATGATTGATGTTGTCCCAGAGGTCCCTTAAACTATTCTCCTTTTTTTGGATTCTTTTTTCTTGTTGATGTTCTGATTGGGTGCTGTTTGCTAGTTTATTTTCTAAATTGCTGATTAAATCTTCTGCTTCATCTACTCTCCTGTTAATTCCTCCTAAGGTATTCTACATTTCAGTTATCGTATTCTTCATTTGTGACTGGTTATTTTTTATGTTTTCTATCTCCATTTTTATGTCTTCTATCTCTTTGATAAAGTTCTCACTGAGTTGATCTGGTCTTCCCCTATGCTCACTGATTATCCTTATAACAAGTGCTTTGAACTCTGCAATGGTAGATTGCTTGTCTCAATTTTGTTTAGTTCTTTTGCTGGAGCTTTGTTCTGTTCTTTCATTTTGGGACATGTTTCTTTGTCTTCCTGTTTTGATTGCCTACTTTATTTGTTGGTATGTATTAGGTAGGGCTATTATGTCTCAAGATCTTAGAAGCGTGTCCTTATGCAGTAGGTGTGCTGTGGGTTCCAGTGGCACAGTCTTTCCTGGTCACCTGAGCTGTGTGCTCCAGGTATGTCTCTTGTATGGGTTGTATGTGCCCTCCTGTTGTAGTTGAGTCTTAGTTGCTGTTAGCTCATCAGTGGGAGGGACTGAACCTTGGGCTGATTGGCTGTGATGACTGGCTGTGACCAGTGGAGGAGCTGTTGTTCAGGGACTGACTCTACAGAGTAAGCTTCACTTCAGCAGGGCTCTGGTGCCTGCCTAGTCTGCCCTTTGGGTATGTCATCCTCAGATGTGACCCCAGGTGGTCCTATGCCTCATACCAAAGCCAGCCACTGGGCATGTAGGCCGGGGCCTTATGGTAGGGGCCCTGCAACAGGCTAAGTTCAGCCCTAGCTTGTGTCCTGCTCAGGGAAACCTGGCATGAGAAACCAAGAAATCTGCAGATGGCCACCACCCATGCTAGGCTTCGAAGTGCCTCAAGAGGCCAAACTGCAAACCAATGCTGGCTGCCACTAGTGCTGGGCTTGGCGCTGCTCAGCAAGAGTTACAGGGCATACCAGAGTCAGATGCTTCTTTTTTAGGTTTTGTGAACCTTTGAGAGATTTTAGGAAAGTTTGCAGCATAAGCCAAGACGGGCTTTTAGTATGGAAAATCCACTGGAATTGGCTTGGATGGTCCTGCAGATTGGGAAGATGGGGTCTTGGGGAATCACCAGGTGTGGCCAACAGTGTTAGCTATGGTGATGGAGACTCTGATATGGCACTGCCTGGGTCTGCACACTAGGAGAGAAGAGGGCTCAACAAAGGAACAATGCCATCTGCTAGCACTTTTTTTCTGAGAGAAAGCTCTCACTCAAGTCCTCACCCTAAAAGCCAGACAACTCAGTTCCTTTCCATATGTCCCTGGCACCTTTCATATTGCTTTGCCCAGACCTGGAGCTCAGAGCAAGTCAGTCCATCACTGAGTAAGTGTGTGCAGGCCCCTTAAGAGAAATGTCTGCAACTCACCCAGTCCTCCATTTCACTCAACTACAATCTCTGCTGGTTTCACAGCCAGAAGTTGTGCGGACTTCTCCTCCTAGCATTAGAACCCTGGGCTTGGGAGCCCAGTGTGGGGCCATGATCCTAGCTCTTCCAGGGGTACCTTCCTAGTTGACATATTTCTCCCCATTCTCAAAGGCCACATGCAGGTTTATAACAGTCCATTTAACATCTCCACCTCTCCTACCAGTCTCAAGGTGGTCTATTCTGTGTGTCCCCAGTTTTAGGACTTTCATTCAGCTAGTCTGATGGTGATTCCCAATGATGGCTATTCTATAGTTTAGTTGTAATTTTGATGTGGTTATGAGAGGAGGCAAGCACAGTGTTTACTTTGCCATCTTGACCAGAATCTATGGTCAACCCTTCTTAGTAGTCAATCCTAGCAACAGTAAAACAATTACTAACAGCTTGTAAATATTTAGGTACAATCGTATTACACATGAGCTTTATGTACCAGGATAAAATTGAGAAGTCTTTAAAAATTGCTTTGCTTTGTTAAATGGTATTTTCAAGTTTTACTCAACAAGTTTTACTAAAACAGCTAGCATAGCATACCGAGTTTGTAGAGTCATTACTACACTACACAACCAAGTTTATTTAATGCTATAAACTATATTGTATTTAGCAAACAAACATTTTGGTTATGTAAGCCAAACAATTTTTTGGTGTTTTAAGGCTCTTTGTAAAAATTTTATTAGTTTTAAGTATACAGTACATCATTTAGACATTTATATAGCTTATAAAATGATCCCCTTGATTGCTCTTTCTTTCCTCTGGCTCTCCACCTAGCCATTACATTAATGCTAACTGCATTCTCTATGCCATGCTCCCCAATCTCATGACCACCTATCAACTACTAATTTGTACTTATTTAACCCTTCAACCCATTCTCCTAGCTCCCAAACCCTCCCCTCAGTCCATCACCAAATCGTCCACTATATTTGTGAGCCTGTTTTTGATTAGTTTGTTCTTTTTCTTCCTTAGATTCTGCATATAAATAAAATTATATGGTATTTATCTTTCTCTGTCTTAATTTCACTTAGCACAATAACCTCTAGATCCATCCATGTCATTGCAAATGGTGGAATTTCAATCCCATTGTGAATACGAACCATAACTTATTTATCCATTTGTCTGTTGATGGCATTTTAGGTTGTTTCTACTATCTTGTAAGCCAAACAATTTTTAAACAATAAATATTAACAAAATTGATCTAAAATCCTATCTCAAGATATGCTATAGTTCTGTAGATATAATGACAAAAAAACAAATCAAGTCTCTTTAGTTTCCAATTGTCAATGACATCGTTTTTTATGACTTCAAATGTCCTTTAATTTTGTTAACTATTAGCAAGTAGTTTTTAGTATACTAATTATATCATAGTTATGAACATTACCATTTCTATGAGAAAAGATGCTATATAAACTAGGCAATAAGCATACTGGAATGATCTTTGGATGTAACATGATAAAACCAGGCATAGTCCCTAAATTTAAAATACTCAGGTTCTAACAGGAAAACAATTACAACAATCAAAATATGTACTATGGAACTTTATTGAGCAAGGGTTATAATTACATTTAGATATAGTAGAAGTAATATTATGTATCCAGATAGAATAACCGTAGATAATAAAGACATCACATAGCAAATTTAATTTATTAAGAAATAACATTTAAGTTTCATCTCACATGCCAACTCTGGCCAGTTGGTAATGAATAACTGGAATTCTCAAAAAAGATTCAGTGGCCATATATGTACTAAGAAAGAAAGAGTACTATATGTAGTGGCAATGTCTGCCTGTATAACAAATAAAAAAGGTGGCACAAATGCCAGGTGTATTCCATCCTTTGGTCTATCAAAATGGTCTTTGTTCAATCCTGTTGTTCCATATTATTAACATAGAGGGGTTAAGAATTGTCATTATGAATTGTGAGAAAATATAAGGGAGAGAGTATGTTGGCTAATGGAGATAGGGCTTGGTTTGTCTAGAAGATTCTCTGGAGAAAATGGGTCATGCAAATTCCTTCTTTATTCTGTGGACACAACTCAAGGAAATTTGTTCTGTCTTATTTTGTATTTATGATAGTAAACGAAACTGGCTTCAATACCAACAGTTGATCAAATAGAAGCTTCTCTTACTAAACTGTACACTAGCTATTAAAAAAATCCTGAGACCAGAAGTTTTAGATTTCTAAAGAGAAGCTGATTCTTTAGGCCAGTGGTCAGAGTCTGAAAACTATATTTACTATGAATGCCTATGGGTCAAATTCAACTGTGGGCCTGTTTTTAATAAAATAAAGTTTTATTGGAACACAGTCACTCCCATTTGTTATATACTGCCTTTGGCTGCTTTTTAAATGCTACAACAGCAGAGTTGAGTATTGCCAAGGGTAGTCATGGTCACCTTTCTTTGTTTGTTAAAATGCAGATTCATGGCCAACACTAAAATCCACCCAAATGACATCTCTCTTTGGTAGGGGCCCAAATACAGCATTTTACCAAGAGTGACAGCTTATTTAAAAAAAAATTAAATTTAGAAAACCATTGAGTTGTGTCACTAAATTTTATAAGTATAGTCTAATCAAAACTCTTGATAATAAGGGATGCTTGTAATATCTTTAATCTCCAGATTGATTAAATACTTTCATGATGTTCCTAGAGCTACATAACAGAAAATTCACTTGTTTCACTTCTGAATATTCAGCATTCCACCCATGTTGAGTATTACCTACAACTCATTTTTAACTTGAAGCTTATTTTCACACATTTTTGATGCATTATACTCATTCATGTAATCCATTTTATTAGTATATGTGTTGCATTAGACCAAGTGCTAAGTGGTTGAATTATTTCTTGTGATTAAAAAGTAAGATTTTAGGGTAGACTCTGAGATTCTTATTCTAATCTTATTTTCATATTTCAAAGCCTTCTTCAGAGAAGACTTACATGACTTTTTCTCTTTTTCTTTTCTTATTTTTTTTAGATCAAAATATTTCTGGGTATTCTTGAGTTTCCGTCTTTGGGGCAGGACTAATCTTCCTCTAATTGGCAGACTGCCCCAGAGAAAGGAAAACATAGGGTTTGTTTGTTTGTTTGTTTTTTAGGTTTAGTGCTAAAACAAGCTCAGTCCACTGAATTTCTAAATCTTTCAACCAGATCTGAATTCTCAGACAACTGAACCTGTTTGTACTCAATTTTACATAAATCATGGTAATCTTGGGAGTTAAGAAAAAAGTGATGGCTAAGCATGAAAGACTAGCTCTATTACGAGGAACATTTACATCCACAAACTGGCAGATGATGAGACTATTCAAATTCACCACAGATTTAGTATTGACTAAATCTTGTAAGTATGTTTTAAATATTTTCTGCTTTGGTTATCTCTCAATTATGTATGTTAAAAATTGTAAATACTATTGGTTGGTATCATGTGCTAAGTGTAAAACTAAGGATGAGTAAACTTGTGTTTTTGTCATTGCAGAGGTGAATGAAGGGAGCAGGAGATGCACAGTGTATGGAGTCAAATGACCCCCCAAAAATTAAGAGGAATCTGACAGAGCTGGCTGCTGCTGTTAGGAACCCCAAAGGAAATGGCTTCTGAGATATTCAAAGCACAATGACATTTAGAAAATGTATATCTGAGTTACCAATATTATGACACAAGAATAAAAAACAAAGCTGAGAATGAAATTTAGTCTTAAAAGAGAAAGGGAAAGCTACCATTTTTACTTTATACTTGGAGTATGAACTGGGGAGCTATTACATCTCATACAAATTTTAGACCACTAGTTCCTGTTTATAAGGAATTTAGGTCTTTAAAAATCCTTGATCGTTTAATTTATTTAGTGCATCAAAATATTTCATAGTTCTTTTTTCTTTTAGATATTATTGTTTCCTTCCTTTTTGATTACTTCTTTATTGAAAGTAGAGAAAATTAAATTCAATTTTACTTTCTGTTGTAACATTAACAAAAACATAATTTTATGATTCTTATTTCCCTTTTCAATTTCTGATATACTTTTTGAATTTGTACACATCAAAGGTATATTTTTCAATATTTTAAACCAGGAACTTCTTGTTGGAATATTCCAAACCTCCAACATCTATTTATAATGACTTTGTGTTTGTATAGATTAATTTTAGATAATTTCAATATGGATTATATCAGAACTCAATCACGATTTCCTAAATACCCTTCCTGTTATTAACAATGGCCAGAAGCTAGTAATTAGTCTTAATCCATAATGTAAATCTCACCTACACATGTTGTCTACACAAATGTAGTTCTAAAAATGTCAAAGGGGTGTGTTTCCCTCCTAGGAAGACAGACATTTGGATTAGATCTTCTTTAATGACACCAGTATCTTTCAGATTTGATCCAATTTGATTAAACAATACTCACTGAATGTCTGGTAAGATAATGATTGGTGTCAGATGCTGCAAATCAACAGAGTCTATATTGTGTTACATACATACTGCTGCATTTATAAACATGACTCCAGAAAGTTTAGAGACATGACACTTACTGGGAAGGATAAGAAGGCAGAAGTGATATATATTAAAGTAAATAAAATATTTGAAATGGTTCCACTTGGGAAAAAAATTTTCCCCAGGATCTAATTATAAACTCCCTGTGTTGGACAATATACCAGCTCAGAAGCAGAGACAACAGCTGCTCAAAGTCATGGAGTGTGTAGAAAGTTCCAGAACAGGTGGATGAAGAATCAGGAGAGAGGAGACAGCTAGTGCTAGCAGCAGGATGCCTGAGCAGAAACTTGTACAAGCCCTACCCCATCCAGCAAGAGAAAGAATAGAGCCCAGCTTTGGGATACCAACTAACCCAAGGTGACCTATTAAAATACCTTATGAGACCCAGATAGCTAAACTCCCCAAAATTCTGTGGCACCCAATTGGGAATTTTTGATTGTGACAATAATAATATGGTATATTGTGTTGCTGCAAGTGTGGTTCTATTTCTAAAGAAAATCCAGCTTTGGACCTAAACTACTTTGCACATGAGAAATGGAAACAAAAAGCAAAGTATATCCCATACTTATAGTTGCCTTCTTTCAAAATAAATTATTTGTGTAATCTTCATGTCATTCATTGAAGTATTATTGGACTTAACCCAAGGTTTTCCTGTAGTGTAGGCTAGATCATTATGGCTTTGCCTAGAATATCATAAGAACACCAGGTCTCAGGATGGATGTCTGCACACTGAGGGATGGGTTAAGGAATACTAGTAATACATGTAATCACTTTCTTACTCAGTTACTTATTAAATCAGAAAACATTTAATTGCCAACTTTACCAAAGATTGTGCTAGGTGCTGGGAATACAGATTTGAGCAAAATGAGACAGAATCCCAGTCCTCACAGAGCTCTCAAAGAGTGAGGGAAGACAATAAAGGAGCAGTTATATATTATAATTAAAAAATTACCAAAAAAAGTACTTTGGAGAAAATAAACAGGGTAAAGTGAGAGAGAATGCCAAGAAGATATCACTTAGGTGACTTTTAAAAGAGAATTAAAGAATAATAGGCTGCCAAGCAGGGAAGAACATCCTAAGTAAATGAAATGGAACATGTGACACCCTGAGGTAGGAAGAGCATAATTTTGAGAGGAAGTTGAAACGACAGTGGAAAAGCAAATTATAAGGTTGGGAAGTGGGCAGGGGTTAGAAGACACAAGATTTTACATGCTAGTACTTTGAATCGTATCCTAAGAGTTTCTTCTGTCTGTTCAATAAGCTCACCATTCATATCCATTCATTCATTCATTCATTCATTCATTCATTCAATGTTTATTAAGTGCTGGCTATGCCCAGGTAACTTCTAGGTCCTGGTAATATATATATATATGAGAATGAAACAATCAGTAATCATGGATCTTACATTCTACTGGATGAGAGAGAGGCAGTAAATTGAAACAAAAGAAAAATAAACAAGATAATTACAGATTTTGATATGTGCAGAGAATAACAAGGAGAGAAGATTCCGTTAATCGATTTTATCTCCTGGCATAGGGCTTTGCACTTAAACTGGTTTATGCTATTGCTGTTGGAGTTTTCAGCATTTTATTGAAATTAAATTAAATGTGGAAAATTAACAGTATCAACAAAGAAAGGAAAAATTCACTACTTTCCATTCTAGTTCTCCAACTTAAAAAAATATACCTTAAAATTATGTTGTATATCTAAATATATACAATTTTCTCAATCATATTTCTATAAAAGTGGGGGTAAATTAAAAAAAATAATAAATTCAAAAACTTTAGGATTTCCAGGACAGGTCAAGATAGTGTAGAAAGTAGAGGCTGTGCACGCCTCCTCTCACAACCACACCAAAATTATAACCAAACTAAACAGAGCACCCTGCACGTGGAGTCACTGAGGTCTGGCTGAACAGAAACTCTACAACTAGGGACAAAAACAACAGGTTACCTCAAATCAGTAGGAGGAACAGAGACACAAAATAACCCAGTCCCACAATCATGTGTGGTGGTCAAGAATCAGGAGCGCTATCTTGGCTGCAGAGCCCCTTCCCCACCTGAGTGAGGGGTCTTGGCCCCCACTGGGCTCCCCAGCCCAGAGTTCCAGCTTTGGGGAGAGAAGTCCCCACAACTACTGGCTGCGAAAAGCAGCAGAGTTTTTCAGCTGAGTGAGAAGGAAGGCTGTGGAAGTTGCAGACATTCATCTTGCTGATGGACTCACTAGCTCTAAGCTCCAGTGCTGGGGTACTTGTTCAAGGGGCTCTTGGGAAGGCACTAAGTTGTCTGGCTTCAGGAGAGGGCTAGAGGGACAGCTTTCTCTTGAACAGAAGTACTGAAATTATCCATTGCTCCTTGTTAGCCCTTCTCACTCACAGCCTGCAGATTAAGGTTCTACCATATCTGAGTTACCATCAACTTGAATAACACAGGTCACTCCACCAAGCGCATTCCCTGAGACTCCTCCTGTCTCAATTTGTGGGTCCACTCAAGTTGCTTCCAGTGGTTTATTCCATACAAACAGGATGTCTTGGCTCCTGCTGCAGGCTTTCCTAAAATCTCTCAAAGGCTCACGAAACCCAAAGACTTGACACCTCGAGGCACCTATAAGCCCAGCACAGGTAGCAGCCATCTGTGGACTGCTTGGTGATTCTTACCAGGTGGCTCCAGATGTGCACAGGCTGTGGTTGAACAAGGCCTACAGCTTGACCCATTCCAGGAGTGCACCACTGGGCCACACAGCACACCTGATACATAAAGTCACTCTACTAAGACTGGGAGACTTAGGAGTCCTATTAATACATAAAAACAGACACAGTGAGGCAACCAAAACAAGGAGACAGAAAAGCATGCCCCAATAAATGAACAGAACAAAATTCAAGAAAAAGAATTCACCAAAATGGAGACAAGCGATATATCAGATGCAGAGTTCAAAACACTGGTTATAAAGACACTCAAGAACTTAGGAGAAGAATAGGTGAACTCAGTGAGAACTTTAGTAAAGAGATAGAAAACATAAAAAATATGGAGATGGAAAACATAATAGGAGAACCAGACAGAAATTAAGAATATAGTATCTGAAATGAAGAGTACATTAGAGAGA
Source organism: Eonycteris spelaea (assembly GCA_003508835.1). NCBI lineage: Eukaryota > Metazoa > Chordata > Mammalia > Chiroptera > Pteropodidae > Eonycteris > Eonycteris spelaea. Next base: position 8,005 of record PUFA01000722.1, on the reverse strand, counting down.
ATCAACAGAGTAAGATGAAGCGTAGGTTCAAATCAGCAAAATAGAGGATGGGGTAGCAGGGGACATCAAATCAGAACCACAACATGAAAGAACAATCCATAAAAATGAAAAATAGTTTAAGAGGCCTCTGGGACAACATCAGGTATCATAACGTTAGCATAAGGGTACCAGAAGGAGAAGAGAGAGCAAGAAATTGAAAAACTCATTTCAATAAATAATGATGGAAAACTTTAACCTGATGAAGGAAATAGACATACAAGTTCAGGAAGCACAGAGAGTCCCAAACAAGAGGAACTCAAAGAGGCCCACCCCAAGACACATCATCATTAAAATGCCAAAATTTACAGACAAAAAGAGAATCTTAAAAGAAAAGAAAAGCAGTTATTTATCTATAAGGAAGTTCTCGTAAGACTTTCAGTCCATTTCTCAACTAATTTTGCAAGCCAGAAGGGCTTGGCAGGAAATATTCAAAGTGATGAAAACCTAAGACCTACTACCAAGATTACTTTACCCAGCAAAGCTATTGTTTAGAATCAAAGGACAAATAAAGAGCTTCCCAGACAAGAAAAAGCTAAAGGAGTTCATCACCACCAAGACAGTGTTATAGGAAATGTTGGATGAATTTATTAAGAAGAAAAAAAAATATGAATCAAAAGTATAAATAAAGAATAACAATAACTACTATCAACAAGTACTTTAAATGAAAAAGTATTAAATATTCCAATCATAAGATAGGGTGGCTGAGCAGACAAGGAATAAGACCTTTACGTAGGATGCCTCCCAGAGACTTACTTCAGATAAAAAGACACATACAGCCTAAAAGTAAAGGGATAGAAAATATATTTCATGATGGACTAGAGTGTATTGTGCTGTGTGAAGTATGTCAGATAGACAAAGACAAATGCCATATGATTTCACATATATGCAAAATCTAAAGGATAAAATAAACAAACAGAAAAAAACATAAACAAACTCATAGATAGAGAAAACATTTAGAGGGTTACTGGATAGAAGCGGAATTGTGGAGACAGTGAAAATGGGGAAGGGATTAAGAAATATAAATTGGTAGTTACAAAATAGCCATGGAGATATATAGTACAAGGAATATAGCCAATAATATTGTAATAACTATGTACGGTGTCAGAGGGGCACTAGATTTAACTGGGTGATCACTTTGTGAGTTGTATAGATGTCCAATCACCATGTTGTACTCTTGAAACTAATATAATATTGTATGCCAACTATAACTGAAAAATAATATATATATAATATTATATATATATATATATATTATATATATTATATATATATATATAATTTATAAAAATAGGATTTCCTGTCAAGATGGTGGAATAGGAAACACAGTGCTTGCCTTCTCTCATGACCACATCAAAATCACAACTTAACAACAGAACAATGATCATTGAGAATCCCCTGAAAGTCTAGCTAATCAGAAGTCCACAACAAAGGACATTCAGAAGAAGCCACCTGGAGACTGGTAGCATAAGTGAATACATGAAACAGGCTGGCCCTACACCCATGAGTGGTGGTTAAAAATTGGGAGCAATATCCAGCTGCTATGTTCCCTCCAAAGGAGTGAGGAGTCCAGCCCTATGCCAGGCTCTCCAGCCAAGGGTTCCAGTGCTAGGAAAAGAAGTCCTCATAACTTCTGGCTATGAAAACCAGCAGAAATTGTGGCTTAGTGAAATGAAGGGTGGCTTGAGTACCAGGTGCTCTTTAAAGGGCCCATGTACAGACTGACTCACTGACAGACTCACTCACTCTGAGTTCCATCACTGCAGCAGCATCTGGACAGGCTCCACAGACATACAAGGGAAAACTGAATTGTCTGGCTTGAGAGTGAGGGCTGGAGGGACGGCTTTCTCATACAGAATGTTGTCAGAATACACTGTTTCTTTGTTGAGGTCTCTCTTGCACTCACACTCATCATTCAGACATAAGCAGGCATTATATCTGATACTCTATCAACCTGGCCAAGACCATTAACCCCAGTCTGGTGATTTCCTGAGACCACACTCTGCTCAAATTGTGCACCCACCCAAGCAACTTCCAGTGGCTTTTTCATACAAATGGCCTGTCTTGGCTCTGTTCAGCTTTTTCTAAAATACTTTCAAAGGTTCGCAAAACCCAAATGAGCAGCATCTGGTCTCAGTGTACCAGATACCTCTTGCTGAGCAGCTCCCATATCTCTAATGACAGATGGCCTTGGTTCACAGCTTGGCCTCTCGAAGAACTTCCAAGCCCAGTACAGGCGGCAGCCATCTGCAGATTGTTGGTGACTCTTGTTAGAGGGACCTGGGCATGAAACAGGCTGTGGCAGAACTTGGCCTGTGGTGGGCCCATCAGGGACCGAATCCAGGATGACACATACAAAGGGCAGACTGTATAGGTATCAAAACCCTGCAAAAAAACAAATCCTGTGACAAAGGATCAGCCCATGAGCACAACAGCTCCACTGTAGTTGTGACCAGTCCTCACAAACAATCAGCCTGAGAGTCAACCATGCCACTGATGTGGAAACAACAACAAAGGCTCAACTACAACAGAAGGGCACACACAATCCACACATGGGACACACCTTCAGCACCCAGGTTAGGTGACCAGGGAAGAATGAGCCACTGGGGCTCACAGCACACCTACTACATAAGGCCACTCTACTAAGACTGGGAGACAGCAGTTCTACTTGATACAGAGAAACAAAAGAAGGAAGCAACCCAAAATGGGTAGACAAAACAATTTGATGCAAATGAAGGAAGAGAACAAAGCTCCAGAAAAGAACTAAACAAAAAATGGAGATAAACAATTTACCAGATGCAGAGTTCAAAATGCTGGTTATAAGGATGCTCAGTGATATCAGTGGAAAGTTCAACAAAGACATAAAGACATAAAAAACGGAGATCGAAATTTTCAAAAAGAACCAGTCAGAAATGAAGACTACGATAACTAAAATGAAGAATACATTAGAGGGAATCAACAGTACATTAGAGGAAGAAGAAGATCACATCAAGCAATTTAGAGGATAAGGTAGCAGAAAACACCCAATCAGAACAGCAGCAACAACAAAAAAGAATGCAAAAAGTGAGGATAGTATAAAGGACCTCTGGGACAATATCAAGGTGTGCCAGCATTCACATCCTAGGGGTACCAGAAATGAGAAGAGAGAGTGCAAGGAATTTAAAACCTATTCCAAGAAATAATGACTGAAAACTTCCATCACCTGGTGAAGGAAATAGACATACAAGCCCCAGAAGCAGAGATTCCCAAATGAGATGAACCAAAGAGGCCCACACCAAGAATATGATCATTAAAATGCCAAAGTTTACAGACAAAGAAGAATCTTAACAAGCAACAAGAGAAAAGCAGTTAGTTACCTACAATGGAGTTCCCATAAGACTGTCAGCTGATTCTCACAGAAACTTTTCAGGATGGAAGGGACTGGCAGAAAATATTCAAAGTGGTGAAAAGCAAGGGCCTACAATCAAGATTATTCTCAGAAAAGCTATCATTTAGAACTGAAGGACAGATAAAGAGCTTCCCAAACAAGAAAAAGCTAAAGCAGTTCATCACCACCAACCAGTATTACAGGAAATGTTAGAATAACTTATTTAAGAAGAAGAAAAATATGTATCAAAAATATAAATAAAGAAGGTAATAACTACATATCTATCAACAAGCACTTCAAATGGAAAAGTGTTAAACGCTTCAAATCAAAAGATAAGGTAGCTGAATATATAAAAAAAAACAAGATCCTTAAATACGGTGCCTACAAGAGACTCACTTCAGATAAAAAGACACACACAGCCTCAAAGTAAAGGGATGGAAAAGATTTCGTGATGGACCCAGAGGGTATTGTGCTATGTGAAGGAAGTCAGATAGAGAAATACAAATGCTATATGATTTTACTTATATGTGAAGTCCAAAAAAAGAACAAAAATAAATGAAAAAAAAAAAAACAACAAAAAAAACTTATAGATACAGAGAACATTTTGATGGTCGCCTGATGGAGGTGGGCTGTAGCAGGTGGGAGAAATAGGGGAAAGGATTAAGAAGTGCAAATTGTTAGTTACAAAATAGTCATGGGACTATACAGTAACAGAATAATGAATCAGGCCTATAATATTGTAATAACTATACATGGTGTCAGATGGTAGTAGGTATATTGGGGTGATTGCTTCATAAATTATATAAATATCTAATTGCTACAATGTATACCTGAATGTGATATACTATTTTATGTAAACCATAATTGAAAAATAAAAACACATACATTAAGTAAAATAAAATAAAAGAGCAACAACAAAAATTTTTTATTTTAATCCTCCAACAACATAAGAATAACTAGGCATTAGAGGCAAGGTCAGCACACTCTCTTAGCTCTCCTTCCCCCAATTACAGGCCTGTGCCTATAAACCCATAAAGAAAAGACAGTGGTAGCAGTGGTCGACAATTACACTAAGTTAAAAAAGAAAAAAAAAATCTGGTTATTGTCATTATATTTCAAAACTTGCTAACTTCTATCCATAGAAATTGGTTCCAGAAAAAAAAAAAAAGTAAAAAATTGGTTGTATTTCATATAATTCTTTAGGGGGAATGCTCCAACCACCCTTAATTATATCTCTTTCCTTTAACCTATGTCTTGATTTTCCTTTTTCCCAACTCTTCTCCTACTCTTATCTTCTTACCTCCCTCCCCCATTTCTTTCCTTTCTCTTTCCCTGACAATCTCTTCTTAGGTCAGCTAGGTGCTTATGCAGTAAAAGGTGACATCTACCTCCTGTTGTATTCAGTGTGTTTCACCTCCACAGTTAGATTTCTTTCTGTCACCATTCATCTTGGCTGCTGTTTCATTTCACTTAATAATTTGAACATTTCATTACACTCCTTTCTGGCTTGTAAGGTTTTGCACTGAGAAATCCGATGATAACCTAATGGGTTTTTCTTTATAGCTTACCATCTTCTTTTCCTTGGCCACCCTGAGAAATTAATTTTTGATAATTTTAATACAATGTGTCTTGGTGGGTCTTTTGGGGTTTGAGATAATTGGGTGTTCTGTTAACTTCTTGAATTCCAAGCTCCAGTTCATTCCTTAGATTTGGGAAATTCTATCAATTATTTGCCTGGAAATGCTTTCTAATTCCTGCTCCTTTTCCTTCCTTCGATAATGTCATTATTTTTATGTTTCCTCTCCTGATGGTATCAGCTACTTTTCATATTTCTCTTTCATTATTTTTCATTCTCAATTTCTCTCTTATTCTAAATTATTTATAGATTTCTGTCTTTAATATCACTGATCCTTTTCTCCATTTGTTCGGCTCAACTTCAAAGCCTGCTATTTCATTTTTCGACTTTTGCAGTTTGTTTTTAATCTCCAGAAGTTTTATTTAATTCCTTTTGAGGGTGTTGATTCTTGCTAAAGAACTCATTCTGCTCATCTAGTAGTTTTTTTTTCTATTCCTGAAATTGTTGGTATGAATCATTTCAATCTCATTGAGTATTTTTCAGAAGTACTCCTAAATTCTCTGTCATTTAAGTCATATATTTCTATGTTTCTAAGCTTATTTTCTGGAGATTTTCTTTCATTCTGAGGGGCCTTGTCACCTTGTTTGTTGATGGTGTTTAATGGACTATTCTTCACCTGGGCATTAAGGAAGTGTATTCTGCTTTTTTTTTTTTTTTTTTTCAGAAAGAAGATTTATTATATAAAGATCTCTCTTTAGCCTTTTGCTAAGAAGGCATTTTTCTTTTGGTTTCAGTAGGTGGCATCTAATCCTCTTGGATCACTGCTTTATATAAAGTCTTAATAATGTCTTATTTTCTTATATATGTTTAATCAATCTCACTACCTCAGTCTCAGTCCTTGTCAATGTTAGCCACAGTTTCAATAGCTTTGCTCAGATCCCCTGGGATTCCAGAGTGATAGTCTAGGAGGATATGGGAGAAGAGGCCCTCTAGGTTGGGGAATAGACCTGTGGCTCAGCCTTGGTTTTGCCATGCAGCTAGTCATCTGTTGTTTCTGCCATCCCACTTCTCTGCTTTCTGCCCTAATGTTGGGCACTGCTGCCACATCATGAAGCTCACAGCTTTCACAGGCAGGGCTGTTCAGAGAATTTGCTGCACCTACTCTCCTTCCTCCTCCTCCTACAGGGAGTTGGCTGTGAGAGGCAGCTTCTTTATTTCTCCCAGTCCACTGCCAACACCCAGGGTTCTGACATGTGGTAACTCTTATGTGCAGATCCCATGCTTAGGTGTTCAACTTGTTTTTTTTTTTTGTGTTGTTGTTGTTGTTGTTGTTGTTGTTGTTGCTGTTGAGTTTTATATGTTCGGCTTATTGTTGTGTAAAGGGGGTGATATGGAAACATCTCTCACTGCACCATGTTAATGATGTTGAAAAATCTCTTAAAAATCTTGTGATTTTCAGTTGGATTCAAGTGCAGATTGGAGATAACAGAGGAAATATAGTGAACTTCAGGTACAGTATAGAAGTGACCCAATCTGGAGATTTTGAACATCAGCGGGACAGTATGGTTGACTTAGGGAGTGACAGCATGGCTCCACAGAATTTCATATCCCCTTCCAAGAGGTCAAGAGGTTTTGCAACCTCTGTCCCACAGTACTGACAACAGAGGTCACTAGTGACCATAATGAATCCCCAAGAGCCCACTCACATTTGAACAGCTCTCACAATCCAAGCTTCTCCAATGGGACTGGGAAGAATCACCAGTATGGGAATTGGGACAGGGTGCCAGGCCAAATCCTCACCCCAGTTTCCCATGTATTCTTGGACAAGATACAGTTGATCTTTAAACAACACAGGTTTGAACTGCATGAGTACACATCTAGGACAATTTTTTTCCAGTAAGTAAAGTTTCCTCTTCCTATCAGCTGCTTTGAATCTGCAGGTCTCACATCCATTGAGACATAACTGGTTTTAAAACTACTACTCAATTTCGTCACCTGAATCAAATACTATCCATCAGTTTTGAGTTGCCTTTGGGTTATACTTGCTGTTGCTTTACTTCAGCAGCTTTATACAACAGGCTGTCAGCATATGAATATATACAATCATTGGCAAACATTTTCTGTGATACTGGCTTTGTCTCTGGGTTTCAAAATAAATATAGCCCTTTTTCTTGCATCTGTCGCCTTCTTCTATGGGTGTTTTTGGTCACTGGCCCAAAATATAGTAGCATGTAAGCCTAATTCTGGAAAACAACAAACAATACCCCTACTCTCAATTCAGTAGATTTTTTGCTTTAAAGAAGGCTTATAGCAATAGTTAATGTGGAATTCTTGGTACACATAGAATGAAAGAAAATACTCAAAGTAACTGTATGTGATAACTGTAAAATGCTTATATACTGAATGGTATTTCTATCACAGATTGACCGATTCTTAGAAAATAGAGAAAATAAAAAAAATAGCAAAAAGGTTATTATTGTCATATTTCTAAGTAGTAGTGGATTGATAATACAGGCCAAACTCCATGAGAAAAAGTATCAGAACAGTGGAATTTTCCTTTACAACAAATAAATTTTAAAGATGTGGCTGCTGATCCACATTTTTCATGATGAATTTTAACAAAACATATCCCTGAGCAATCACAGATTGTTATAAGGAATTTGTCATGTGTTATTCTGAATTCTGAAAGCACTCAGATATAGAACTAATTCATTTTGTGGTGGTAACTAAGTGTTATACATCTGGGGATTCTGTATTTTCACTCCCAAGCTAATGACCATACAGATTAAGGAATCTGCTAATGTCAGGAAAATAAACCAATGATGCTAATGAAGATGATGAGGCATAATGAGTTGTTATGGGCTTTTCTCAGTTATGTTCAGCCACTTGCAAAATGCCTCATTTTATCATATCCCAAAAACTGGAAAGCAGAAGTAATTGAGATATTTCCTGCTCTTGATGATCAGAAACAATGGCGTAGATGGAGAAAAAAATGGCGTAGATGATAGAGGCTCCATTCATCCCTC